>BGNK01001778.1:81375-127644 GCA_003297005.1 Symbiodinium sp. clade A Y106
CCGCCCCCGCACCCGATTCTTTTAGTCTCTTATTTCCATGTCTTTGGGCATCTGGGCCTGCAGCTCTTGCTGTGCTTGCTCCGGAACCCTGCAACATCTCTTTTGTGTTCTCATCACCTCCGAGGACATCCGTCTAAACAGCCCTTTATGGGGGTTGTTCTAAACGTCCTCAACGTCCTCCGCAAGAGGAACCATTGGGAACATACTTCCTAAGGAGATTTTAGCCATCAGGGAACATAGCTCGTGCCTTGACTTGTGCCTAGCTTGGGCACAGGAATGTTGAACAACTTCCCTTGCCATATCTGCCCAGGGTGCAGGCACTGGCCGCAAACAACTCAATCCGCAAAGGTGCAAAGAATAGGGCTGGCACTGATGCGCTTCACCTTCCTGAACCACTCCACCCTGTCCGTGTTTGCGGAAGACATCACGTCGAATCGCACAACTGAACCCAACAGATTCCAACATCAATGGGCATCCTTGTGGTCCCTCTTACCCACGGCACTCCACATGACGAACCCCTCACAAACTAAAAACAGTCGCTCATATGCTCGGCGTTCGTCCATCGGTATGCCTTGGAGCTTTGAACCCTTGCATGCCCAAACATCCGATGACGATTCTTCCCAACCTTCCCAAGGAAGCGGCATCCCCGCCCAAAGATCAGAAGGACGGAGCCCAACCTGGTGGCTCGCAGCGCTGTGGACTTGCGAGCTCGCACGGCCTCGTGGTTATGTTTGCGTGCACCCGTTAATTAACTGCCATGAGAGTTGCCAAGAAAGAGAACTCCCAGAAACAGGAAGAATGGAAAACGAAATCCTTGGGTGCTGAATGCGAGAAAGCACGCTGCCAACAAACATCGGCCCCCTACCACTGCACCGGCAAGCGCCACGGCAGCCAGACTCCCAGCAGAAAGCCCCAGGCCCTCGCAGAGGACACGATTTTGCCGCTTCTTTATGATTACTATAGTGCCGCCTTCCAAGAGTGCCTTCTTGACAAGACCCACCTACCACTTAGTGTCCAAGACTCGGAGGGCCTCAACCCAGTAGTATTCTTCTTCAGTGTTTATAGGTGTTTATAGTCAACAGAATTCTGCCTGTGGGGCCTTATGCCCTATGGCCATCGAAGAACGCTGCAATTCTGGCTGTCCAAGAATGGCCATCTGCACATGCGAAGCATGCGAAGCATGCGAAGCAGCCTGGCCATCAGAAACTGTGCTCGTCTCGGGTCGGACGGTGCCTCGCATCTCTGAGCGCTCCCAGAACAGCTAAAACTTCATCCGACCGGTGCCTCGCAGGGACGCCCCAGCGCCAGCATTCGTGCGCGCGGCGGGGCCTGCAAGAGCCAGGCATGAAAACTGCAAGGACTCCAAGGGACCCCACTGACCCACCCAGCCTACAAAGCTCAGAGCCGCATGGAGCGCAGCCACCAGGGCTGCGGCCACAGCCGCCTTTGCGAAGGCCCAAGCCGCAACACGAATTCTTTTCTCAGACACCTTGTTTGGCGGGCACGCTTTAAAAGTTTAGGGCTCGTCCTGCTGCTCTGGAACGGAACTGAGACATCACAGATGTCCAGTCACTGCAGGCCTGCTTGGCAGCGAGCATGGCCGGGACCGAAACCTGCCCGGAGCCAGGAAAGCTCAAGCTCAAAAGCCCTCGCAAGGCGACACATCGAACACCGACGAACCGAAACTCGGTCACGCAGAACTTTTCTGTGTCCGCTTGGGCCTGGGGTCTGGCCGAGGCGGGGTTTTCGCACTGAGAGCAAGCGGCGACGGATCAGCTCACGGCATGCCGCTGGGGTGTATTAAAGCGTATTGACAGGTAATAAAACGTACTACGTCCTCTTGGATCTCGCCCGAGGTGGGGCCTGGCAAAATTCTTGACTCGGAAGCGACGCTGAGTACTCAGCTCTGCACCATGCACCTAGACATGAGAATTTCCCAGAAAGGTCCAGCGTTCAAGCAATAGATGCTTTCCCATAGATTCTCTTCGGCAGAAATCCCTTGATAGAATGCTGTTCTGCAGCGATCCAGACATGGGAGAGAGACGTTCTGGGAAAGCTTCATGTTAAAAATTGGATTGGGGGCCACGCGCCCAGCCTTGCAAGGAAACTGAAAAATCGTCTGTAAGCGACATTTGTGCACAGGCGCCCAAACCCAAACCACTGGAGTACGTGAGCTTCTACCAGCACCACCCAGACTTTGGATGTGGCACTCCCCCACTTTTCAGAAATTCCTAAACCCCAGCTTATCAGCCCGACGCTGACCTGTGCAAGTGCAAAACTGTCGGGACTGGCCGCCGAGCGGTGAAGGTTACGGTAGTCTTACCAGTCTTTTCTTGCAATCTTGCGCTGCAGAAACTCATCTACTGCTGAGAGCTGCGCTTGGGAGTCTGCAACATGCTGGATGCATTGCTTACAGCCTTGTAGTTAAATCTGTGGAACTCACCTCACCGACCCGCAACTGCGAGTGCATCTCGATGCTCTCTCGTGTTTGCTTTGCTTGGCTCTAGAGCCAAGCTGTCCACGGGGCGAAGGCGAGGAGCCTGCGTGCCATCACTCACGGCTGCGCCTGGTTGCAAAGGGATGGCCAAGTGAGGCTACAGTACCGGGGCAGGGCACTGAGGCTGCCACGCTGGGCGTGGACTTCGCGAGCTCCATCTCTTCCTGCACCAAAGGTGCAGTTGTGGAGCTATGGGTTCGTCCAAGCCAAGGGCGGCACCTCGTTCATCTCCGCGTCGATGTCGCCGAACAGAGGGGTTGACAGGTACCGCCTTTCGGGAAAAAGTGCTCTCAGACATTGGCAACACTAGTTGTATCAGTACCAATGCATCCTCCCTGACAAAATTACGTTGCTGCGAGCCCATGCCCTCGCATGTGCAGGGACAGACGCAGCGACATTTTGCAATGGGCCCCTGCTCAGCAGTGTCTGGAATCATTGCCAGGATTGTGGTGCCAGACGGCCTTAACTCGGCGGTGGAAGCTCCAAGGCACGGACCCTCGGCGGACCCTTCACTCGAGCAAGTGGTTCACTGAGCAGCGAGCGCTTTTGCCGCGACCTGGCACTTACAGTGACATTCCCCGACACTTGTATTTCAGACTCGCCTCCAGTGCTGTTGCCACGGTGGCCCCACCGGAGGTCCCGCAGAAGATGCCCTCCATCCTGACCCGAGTATGGAAAACAGCTGAGGCACGGCGCAAGCCAAGACTCTCGCCGTCCTTGCCAAAGCATGTGAGGTCTTCATGGCCTCCGGATCGAATTTTCTGAAGCTCAGAATCATGTATACGTTTTTACTCGGCCACTGGGATCAATACCCTGACTGCAAGAGCCCATAACGGAAGCGTCAACGTCACTTCCATGAAGCAGGCTTATGCTTGGGAAAACCAGCATGGTGAGCTCAGCTGGTGAAAGGCAGTGTGGGCGCTGCATGCTGCAGCATCAGTGTTGCATGGTGTGGCCATTGTCATGAACTGCCTCCTGCGGGTCGACGGTAAGGACCTCATCACACGAGTCGGGGACGATTCGCGATGGCTCTCTTGGTCATTGTACTTGTGGTAGCTATTCCGATGCTATTGGATTTCCGAGTGCCCATACCTCATCGTGGACCTTCATCTCCAGACCATCCTGGGCACCGACGCGACACCACTCTCGATGTCGAGTGGCACAGCTACGCTACAAACATCTAAAACTCCTGAGCAAGTTATGCACTGTTTCGTCGCTCCTGGAGTTCGCAGGTTTTTGCCCGACTCATTCGAACCTTGGGGCCTGGCCTCCGTCACTTTCGGGATGAAGTTCGGTGTCCATCCTCGTTTTTGGACTTGATGAACGGGGTGCAAAAGGTGCTGTGAAGTCTAAGGCGGCTAAGGCTGCCAAGGTCCAACTGAAAGCAAAGAAGCCTGTGAATGTGACTCAGGGCCTCAGTGCCCCACCCTGGATAGGATGAGGATTCCAGGCCTCAGTGGCAAAGACCCAGCGCCCCCGAGCACGACAAGCTCCTCGTGTGCCCACTCCTCCAGCCCGCGCCCATTGCTCATTGCTTTGCATCAACCAATGCACATCGCTCTGCTGCTCGGCATCACTCAGCACAGCGCCCTTCATGCCGTGTGCGGCTATAGGCCAGTACGAACAAACACAGGAAACTGCTCCTAGATTGCCACAACATCACGACTGTAAACACCGGAAGCAACCAGTAGTCTCCGATCTCCTACAAAGAATGTCCGAAAGCACCAGCAAAAGCAAGCAAAAAGCGAAACGCGTGCCTGCCCTGACCCAGAGGCTAAGCCCTCGGCCGGGTGCCCCTTCGCCGGTGCACCTTGGTGGAATGGTGGAATCGACCCTCTAGTGAGCGATCAGCCTGCGCATGCCTGCGCTAGAATCCGGTACGGTACAGACACAAAAACGGATGGCAGAGAATGCAGGGCCTGAACAAGGTGGTAAAGCAACCACAAACAAAAGGCTGGTCTGCCTCCCTACGCTGGCAACAATCCTTCAAAACCACACAGTTGATACTCTCCAAACAAACTCGTCCGGCACATCGCTGTGGCACTATGGTGATTGGAGAAGGCGGGAAACCAAGTTTCGAGAGCGACGTGGCCCTACTCTCCAAGACGTCGACCGAATTTTCCCAGAACCTCCTTCCTCTCCTGCCAGGCACTGGTGCAGGTGCATAGAGCAGCCAAAAACCAAGGATCTCCCAGACCGTGAGTTTATATCAACAGCTACCGCGACACAGAGGCCAGGAAGCCTCTTCTGAAGCAACCCACAATCGCAACGGTTCGATCCATCATCCTGCTCAAGACTTAAGAAGCATGCAAAGCTGTCCTGCTTGATGCCACTGGTGATCAATGCTGCGCCCTGCTCTCGATTTAGGCGGGCTTGTGACTTGCGGCATGTGACAGCATGACGGGCAGGACTACACGTCAGCATTTTCCTCAAGCTGACATTCCCTGGTCCATGCCTTGGGCTCGGAGAGGATGATCTTCAGGCCAGGACGTGCCTCCGCATGCGACAACCAGGAATCGTGCTCACAACTGCCCGGAGCCGTGGCACGTGGAGCCCGGAGCCTCCTTCAGCACTTTGCCTGCTCCTTGGAAGGTGCCGCCCGTCCCATAACCTGTCACCTCAAACGGACACGAAACCTCACATGCTTATCGTGCAGGTGCAGCAATGGCGGGGATGGTGGTGGTACCGTAGCATTCTATTTTGAGCAACAGACAGGTCTGATGGATTTGGTTGTTACGTGATGTTACATGCTTCGGGTGTGATGCTCGAGTCGCTTGCAAAGATTAACATAAACTCGCATTGATGGCTCGTGACACACCGAAACCTGGCTGGCCTGCGAAAAAAAAACAAGCTCAGTCGGACCGTTGAATCAGCCGAGCGACCCAGTAGTCCAAGCTCTTACCCTCGAAGTCCCTGCGGATGCTGTCGTGAGTCTCTGCGGGCTGGGAATCTAGCAATGCTCACATCTCAAGCCCGAGCATACATGTGAGTTGCGAACAACTCGTCAGCTACCGCATCCTTTATTATGTCAGGCGAAAATCCTATGGCCACGTACTTTTGAACTCTCACCTTCGCAGAGTCGGTTTATGGTTCTCTAATGTGGCAAAGGCATTCTGGGCTCAAACTGAAAGTTCCTGCAAAAGCGTGCCAGGTTTCCGGAATTGACAACATCTGCGATTGCTGAAGAACATATGCAAAGCCACGGGAATGCAAAACGGGCAGCAGCAAACCTCAAATCCTGCTAAATTCATGGGCCAGTCAGCCCAGAAACCTGCCTGGGCCGTCTTTACACGAGGTCTGAGTGGATATGACTGGATTCGCGCGAATGTCTTGAGTGCACGGCGCGAGGATCTCGGGCCCAGTTGTCTTGGCCTGAGCTGGGAGCCAGGCATGGCATCCGCATCATGGGTTTAAGCCTAAAAGCGTATGCAGACTGGCGGCCTTCACACGTTATGACCAGCGAAGGCGGGCATCGACTCGCACTTCGACCCCGCCCTAAAACATGCCAGAAGTCAGATGCATCTCTTAGTTTTGCAGGGCTTTCAGGCATGCACTGAAGGCGTTTCATAATCATACTTCATCCCACCGTTCTCCGTCAGAGGCGCACGCGTGGTAGGCAGGATTCGCCTGATGGGATCCGAGAACGAAGCGAAGCGAGACGCGACGGGCTATCTCCAAGCATCCCTGCCTTAACCCTGCGAACGTCAGATGTGCCAAACAGACCACACCGGATCTGGCCTCGTTTTCAAACTGCCGAGCCAGATACCAGCCGTGTTTCTCAGCCAACTCCTGCACCAGCCGGAGAAGGAAGGTGAAGAAAAGAGCTTCTTGACTCTCAAACTCACAAACAGGTTCACAAAGCCTCGGCTTTGAGCACCATGCCAGTGCCACCCAACGGTGCCGGCGTCACCTCAGCTTCTCCTCACACTTCCGCCAACTGCAGACACCCGACTCGCCTTGCCAAGAGGAAGCAACCGTCCCACTTCCCCAGATCAGCACAGGAAAATGTATCGGCAAGAATTGTGATTAAGGGTGCTCTGGGAGCCTGGCAACGACTTTTGCACCCAGCATCCGCATCACCTGCTCCAAAGACTGGCAAAGAGGACCGGGACCGCTGAGGCCGCCCGTGGGCCTTCCGCCGCTCCACCGAGAAGGAGGCTGCCATGGTGGAGACGAACTTGTACCCTCGCTGGGCACAGACCTCTCTCGCATGGACTCGTGGCCGCACTGGCGTGCATTCTGCATTCTTGATTCAGTCATGCAAACCCGATGGAATCTTAAACTGGCTCTGCCCTGAAAGATCCTGATGCCCCTCCAGAACTCCATAGCTGGCAGCCGACCTTTCCTGCAGCCGGGCCACCATTGCCAGTGCGATGCCGGTGTTGCCACTTGTAGCCTGCGCCGCCACTCGATGGGAAGTGGTCTCTCTCACAGCGCGGGAGGCGGGAGACCTCCACGACCGTGCCACCAGGCCTGAGACAAAAAGCGAAAGCGCCCCTCAGACTCTGACACCGCTCCCAAGGAAGCTAAAGGAAAGCTCGGAGCCGGGCTTCAGCTCTCCCCTCTGCTCAGCGTCCTGACACTGCTCGCTGCCGACAGAAGATTTCGCTTTGCAGTCAGACCTCGATGATGGCAATGGCAAGCCGATCCTGCAAAATCTGCGGGAGGCGAGATGAAGTGGGCGGCTCTTGATGCTGATTTCAACAGCGTGGCCCTCGCGATGCTGAACTGCAAAGGTACTTTGGAAACCTTCCCCCGATCGAACTCGGCCTTCACGGAGCTCAGGGGATTGAAGTACTCGCACCTGCAGCGTTGGGTTACACGACTACTACCCCCTTCTTGCACAACCTTTGTGCCGTACGGAAACAAAGACCTCCTCACCGTGGAAGAATGAGCGGCTCCCTGAGCCCGAAAGCGCTGTTCTGAGCTTGCGCACTTCACGTAGAGGTTGATGCCGGCGGGCGCCAGCCGGTTCACCTGGCAAGCTCCGAGGGGCCTAGTCTGGCCGCCTGGCCCCAAAAGGCCGCTGCCTTGATCACGGGGGTTTTGCCGATGGCCTCTGTGATGTTGTTGTACACAGCGCCTGCAACACCGCCAAATTCCCAGACCCGGCACTCCGCTCTCTCGTCTAAGGCACCGGCGTCGGGGAACAGAGGTGGAGATGCCCCTGACTGCGCATCCACGTGCCAGGCATGCTGGGCTGGTCTAATATGGTCTAATCTTGCTTGGGCATGCATGGATTATCATGGATTGCTCGCAGGTGGCACGGCTTACATCAAACAGCGTCCGGTAGTCTCTATGACGCTATGCCAGCAGCTGCAAATGCAAAGACTTCCATCCTGTCTCGCGGGCTCTTCAGTTCGCTTCGGCGACCAAAACAAAAATCACCAGCACCCTCTTGTCGGAAGAAGCTTCAAAAGCGAGGCGGGCCAGCCTCGTAAACACAAAGCCCCTGGCGACTGGATGTCGGATGTAATTTCAGCAATATCATTCCGAACTTCACGATACTGGTGTCGTCTGTCCGATCTACTTGCAAGTTCAATTGATTTCCGCCATTTTCTGTAGAACTGCAGCTCACGACATTGGCCTGCTGCCAATCATTTTGCCACTCGCCTGCCAGCACAGACGCTTTGGACAGACACCTTTCTGGCCACTACAATGTAAATCCACTGCGCAAGCTACTGCTGCCAATCCTTGAAGTGTCAAGACGCAACGTCGGCAAACTGCGGGCCGACACAGCTGCAACACATCGAGGTTTCGGTCTTGCACACCGACATTCTACAATGGAACCAAAAAGATTAAACGGCAAAGCTCGCGAGTTCTGCTAGAAACCCATGCAAAACGTCGCAAAGGCTTCTCAACAAGCTCAACAAACAGAATGCAAATCAAGCTAGTTGTTCTTAGTCTATTGTTGACAACTCCGTCCAAAATGTCAAAAAATGCGAAAATGCTAGCTGCTTCGACTCGTAGAATTCGTGGACAAACTTTGGATTCGGATTTTGCAATTCGCCCGCTGGACGTATCTGGTTTTGGACGGGTAACATTCCTGATCTTTGGTAAGGGTCTGTGTTCTTTGCGTTTCAATCTGGCGGAAAACAGATCTTTAACAATGTGCCATCCAGATAGCATAATCTTTTGGGTTGCATGCAGAAAAATCGCACGTCTGACCGGTGCAGGCGTTGGTTGCAAGTCCTGCAATGAGCCAGGCTTCACACATTTCGTTTGGAACTTCGTCTTCCAAGTTGTCTTGTTCCACGAAAGCCGCATTTCAGACCTCCGGCACAACGCAAGGCTAGCCAATCCGCCGGTTCTTCATCTGTGGACGAAAAACTGTTGGTCACTTGCAGACATTCCAAAGCCAGATCATGGTTCAAAACTGCCGGAAAGTTTCGCCACACCGACACTCCGCAGAAGCAAGAAAAACCGTCCTAAATAGCAGAGACACAGAACTGGAGACTACTAGAATCTCAGTCCATGCGACAGTACCACATTTTTTGACTAGGTCGCGTCGACAGCGGCTGCCGCACTCGGTCCTAACAAGCAGCTACGGACTCAGGGGTTGTCGTTCGGACCCTGCAAGCCGCAAATCATGATTTGCGCAATTCGTGTTAAGCCACCAAAAGTCGCGAGAAGCAGACCAAGCTTGACTCAAGCTGTTGCAATGAGAAGGCGAAAAGCAGCTCGGAGCGTCTTCCGGTCGATTGTGCTGCTCCCACATGCAAAGCACACTCATCATTGTTCTGCTGCAATTCAAGTGAGGTTCCGACGGGGATGCATTACTGGGGAGGCCACCCCCCGCGGACCCCAAGCCATACCCATTTTTCGGACCCAAAACTGAAAAGCATGGCAGGCATGCTCCTTCGGCTTGAGCTTTGGCTTTAGCCTTCGCTTTTGGGCGACGCTGCACTTAAAAGAAATATATAACCATGCGAGAATATGCCAACTCCACAGGACAATATATTATTAAGTGCCCGGCAAAAGCTCTACGGCTGCATGGCTGCCAAAGTCATGCCTCCTGCACTTACTCACACACCTTGCCGCGCTCACACAATCACTCAGCAATCCGAAGTTCCGAGAATTGAACTGGAAACTGAGACGCGCAGATCGTAACATGCTAGATGCCCCTCAATGGGTGTGGAAGAAGCAAAAAAGCCGAAGTCCAAGAAACTTCTACACATTGAACGGCCGCCGCGTTTTTTGTGGCCAGAGGAGTAACACCGACAATCTCCAGCACACGGCCACGTGATTCGGCGGGACCAAAATCCTCCCAAAGGCAGTTCGGCGAGGGGCTGCCGGGGAGGGCAGCAGGTTGAAGGGTTGGACGCCTTGAAGGGATCTTTTGTGTTTTCTTCTTTGTGCCTTTAAGTCTTAGGTGCAGGCTTGAACGTCAGGTAGTCGGGAATAAGTTGCTTGTCTGTCGGTCGTCGCACTCACGCATCCTGTTTCACCCTCAGTAGAAGCTTTTTTAGTGCAAAAGCGTGCCCCACCGGAGTTTTTCCTCACGAGTTTTCACGGAAAGAGTGTTTTCGCAAGTTTTTGTTTGAAGCATGATTGTGATCAGCGCGCCCGTTTCACTTTGGCTCAAGGCTTGCACTGCGTGACAAGCGCGTGGTGTAACAGTCGGTTGTGACACCCGTGAAAAGGAAGACTGTGGAGTTCCAGTGCTGTGTGTGCACGTCCCGCACGGGCTTAACGAAACCTCAAAGCGAGTACCTGAGGTGCGTTCGGGTTTTAACGTCCGCCGACGCACAGGCATTACCTTTGCCAGACAAAACGTGCCAAAGGGCCTGCCTTTCCTTGGCGTACACACTTCAAAAGCAAGTGGTGCTTGCAATCTCACAACATATCGGCTCGCCACGCAGTGTTGTACCACTTTTCCTCTTTTGAAGCCTGTTTAGTTTTTCCATTTCTGCGATTGTGCACTTACAAAAGAACTGCACTCTGGTCTGTATGGCCACGGGGGCATGGCGTGTTTCTGACACACGGTGTCAGAAGAACCTACTCCACCATATCTGATGCAACAGCTCGTGGAAGCATGTGGTTGGCGACAAAGCAAACGGAGTAGGGCTGATTTTCGTTCTTTTTCCCGATTTTACCAAGTGGGGCTGCTCTTTTTGCTGTCTTTGGCCGTGGACATCGCGGGGAGCCGCTTTACGGCCGTTGACTTTGCAGGTGACAAGCAACGGGAGCCTTCGCTATTCTTTGAACATGGAGGTCTAACCGACGACGCTTTGCGCTTGTCAGCAAGATGTCACACTCACCTCTGCACTTTGAACTGCCTGCTCATTTTAACCTGCAAAGGCAAGTTGGCTGCAAGCGTTTAGCAACGAGGGCCTCCTTTGTTCTTCTTAGGGTCGTGCCGGCGGAGCTACAACGCATCGGTCCAGCAAAAGTTACAACTCGGTACGCGCTGCTGGTTGCTTTTTCAGAGTCGGCTTTGCACTCTGAGCTGCCTGTTGACTTTAACCTGCAATCGGCAATGACTGACGCAAGCGTTTAGCAACGGGGGTCTCCTCTGTTCTTCTTGCATGGGGGGTCGTGCGGAGCAAAACGGCCCCAGTGCACACGGCACCCTGGACTGTGCTGATGTCAAACGGGACCTCTCCAGCTCTTTGAACACGGAAGGTTTTTGATGCATGCGGCGCTTCGGCGCCACGCACCGCTGCCTTTGACCGCCCAGCTTTGCGTGCGCTTGCTACACTTGTCTGGCATGATCGAGAAGCCAAGACGTGACTATATCAGCCCAGACGGCAAATGAAGCTCTCTACAATTTCTACTCGTGGATTTGCTGCCGCTCAAGGTGAGTTTGCAGAAAGTCTTTGAACTGCAGCAGCCTTGTGAGTTTGACTGCAACCACTTCTTGAGGGAGTTTGAAAGTTGTTGTCAACTGTTTGTGCTTTGGGTGCCGTCAGTCGGCCTCTACGTCTGTAGCGCTGCACTGTAGAGTTTACTTCTGTACACTCTGCGCAGTTCAAGCACAAGTTTCCTGGTCCGGTGGCTTCTTGGGCGCTTTTCGAAGCACCTAGTTAACCTGTAGCATGCGGCGCTTCGGTGCCATGCCTTGCTGCTCCGGCGTGGGCCAAAAGCGCCCTGGATCCTATAGGGATCTCGCCTGCAGGACATGAGACTCTCATGCGGCGTGTGAATGAATGAAAAGATGAGCCATCGCGGATGGTCTTGAGCCACATGGATGTGTGCGGAAGGAGTGCCAGGCGTTTTCCTTGTAAAAAACCTTTGGCTGAAATTCTAAGCATACTTGACCCTTCCCTCCTCGGATAAGTTGGGGAAATTTGTTTAGTGCCTACAACCCACCTGTGCAGAAGCGATGACCGTTCCGCTTCAGTAGCTCTGGGAATTTTCGATAATGTGTCCTACCGCGGGTTAAACACCTGCGTGCGACTTCTCGCCCCANCTTCAGTAGCTCTGGGAATTTTCGATAATGTGTCCTACCGCGGGTTAAACACCTGCGTGCGACTTCTCGCCCCAAGTCACCGAGTGGAAAATGAGTGGAAAGCGTATGTGTTTCTGGAAGTGAGGGTCGTCAAGTGTTTACCTTACGCCCGCTCCCGCCCTAATGCCTTAAAAAGTTTATCTAAGTGGCAGCCGTTTATGTTCAAGACATTGAGGATGCCGTCAGTCCCTTGATGTCTTGTTCAAAAATCCTTTTCGTTTTGAGTTTTGGGAGAAACGAAAAAGGAAAAATGCTGCCACGACCTTGTGCCAAGAAGCCTTTCTTGATCTTTCCCTTGCTGCCTGTTGCAGCTGCCTTGCAGATGTGAGTGCCCTTTCACAGTGCCTTGCGTTTTCTTCTGCAGTGCCCTTGTGCCCTTGAAGAAGCTTGCAATACCCGCGCCGCTCTCTCAAGCATTTGGCAGCTGTCACCTTGACATGTACTCAGGTCGTTGTACATACCTTCAGCTGTGCAAATGCTTCACTGTGATAACATGTGAAGTTCTAGCTCTTTCAAAAAACCCACCCGCCCACACCATTCTCAGCAGACAACTGCGTCGCAAATGAAGCCATCCAGGCTGACAGCTTCGCCTTCAATCCTCGTGCATCTCCTCCCGTATCCAACCTCTCGGCTGCGTGCTCCCGTCCCTTACGGCGTTTTGGAGCCCGTGGGGGAGAAATTAGTTTAGTGCCTACAACCCACCTGTGCAGAAGCGATGACCGTTCCGCTTCAGTAGCTCTGGGAATTTTCGATAATGTGTCCTACCGCGGGTTAAACACCTGCGTGCGACTTCTCGCCCCANCTTCAGTAGCTCTGGGAATTTTCGATAATGTGTCCTACCGCGGGTTAAACACCTGCGTGCGACTTCTCGCCCCAAGTCACCGAGTGGAAAATGAGTGGAAAGCGTATGTGTTTCTGGAAATGAGGGTCGTCAAGTGTTTACCACCCTACGCCCGCTCCCGCCCTAATGCCTTAAAAGGTTTATCTAAGTGGCAGCCGTTTATGTTCAAGACATTGAGGCCCCGTAACGCAAGTCAGGATGTACGGCTTGCTGGGCAAGTGAGCGGCTTATGCGTGTGGAAGCAAAACACGGTCGACATTGTGGTAAAAACAAGATGAAAAACCAATTTCATGCATGTCTGGACATCATTTGTGTTCGTGTTTCCCGGGTTGAGAGAAACGGAGAATGGTGTCTGACGAAAATGATGTTTGAAATTGTTCTGCCTGTGACCTCAGAGCAGGCGATGTTTTCAGAAGGGGATCAGATAACCGCGGCATTCGAGTTCCGGATTGCTCTTTTGTGGCGCTACAGGTGACAGATTCGCTGCATGATTGGTTTTTCTGGGTCTTACAAGCATGGAAGATCGGTGTGAACTTGCCAGGTCTGTTGATGATTTCGCAGTCAACCTTCAATGCAGATTATTTTGCTCAGCTTTTGAGTGCATGGCAGAAAGCATTCAGTCAGGAAGATTGGTGGTGAACGGGTTTGGTGGTCTTGCAACAGTATGAAAACGGTTTTTCAAGTTCCAGCAATCGTGCTCCGCGGGTGTGTAGGTGATTTCTTGAGTTTGAGTTTCATAGATTTCGTAATGTCACGTTTTGCTCGAGCCGATTTAGAAAGATGGAATGGGCATGCCATGGATGTGTGCCTCGAAAGTGGATCGGGCTAATGGCAAACGATATACAGTTCGTCGTACCATTTATTGCCACGCTTTACCATTTAAGGAGTTCGCCTTGCCACACAAAGGCCAATAGCTCGACTTCTTCTGGTTCCATGTAGCACAGCACAGCAAGCTTTGTTGACGGGCAGGACATAGATCGAGTAAAAATCCACTTTTGAGGGCAATCACCGCTCCAGAGAATCCCTTGCATCGGTTCCGAAAGCAAGGACTGCGCCCGTCCCATGCGCAACATCGTGTCAGAGCTTGGAAGAGCGGCGCGATAGATCAGCACCAGTGAGTCTCGCTTTGTCTTGGTTTTTTTGACATCCCCACCCTGGAAGATTCTGCACATGATTTCGATGGCACAACTGGCACAACTGTGTACGTAGAGTGGACATCGCCAATTTATGCAGTGTAGCACTGTAGCACAAAAAGCTGGCGGAATTTCCATGTCAGAACCTTGTCACATGACCGCGGAAACAACTTCACCACCTGATGTCACGAAGCACATCTTTGTAAAGATCTTGGAGATGCGCAAAGAACTCCGCAGGATGACGGGGACAGGTCTCGGCCTGGCTGCTATGCTCTTGGCACACAGGCTGGGTGCCCGGGGGGCGCCTCACATCGTGCAGAGTGCAAAGCGCTGGGAGGTGAACATGCTCACAGCATATGCGTGCGAAGTCGTGAACTTTTTGTGCTGTCTAAGGGGCCCGTTCTCATACGCAAAGATGTCCAAGGCGAGGCAGCAGCTTTCTTGACGTGCATGATTAGCAAAACTGCTGTAGCAGCAGCGCAAGATTTTACCGACCGGACACGTTCTATGTTGCGACCCATATGCGAATGCATACAATGTAACATTAAACAAGAGAGAAAAAGAGAGAGAGAGAGAGAGAGAGAGCGCGGGTGGTCGGGCGGGCCTAGTGCCTGAGGGTCGTCGCGACGACCCCTATGCCCGGCAGAAAGAAAGACAGAGAGCGAGGGAGGGAAGGAGGGAGGGAGAGAGAAGAGAGAGAGAAAGAGCACTTGCACGATCGCTGCTGGTGACATTGTTCTCAGTGGTGAGACTGGCAAACACATGATCTGCGTCGGAAGGAAAGTGACGATCATCCAATCATCAACCCAGGTAGGCACAGCCAAATTCAACAGACGGCACGGGTCTTCGAATTACCCATCGCATACTCTGGCACTCTGGCTTTTGATCTTGTACATGTGCTGTGCGAACGGACGGAAATCTCCTTGCCACATGTGCCTCTCCGGCCGTCCGTCAGGGAAACCATCGCCAGCTGTCTACCTCCACAGAGACAACGGCTGCCCCAATGAGCAGGCTCGCGACTGGAGCGCATTGAGAATTCCTTTTGCACCTGCACATGTCTATGACAGAGTCTATGCAGAGTCTATGAGTCTACGGTTGGTGGGGTGTGACAGGCCCTGGTGCAGAGGGCACAGATGTAAGCATCTAAGCTTCCAGCATGTTCTCACGACTCTCCGCACTTCGCAGGAACGTGACCGAGGATGGCTCGCCATTTGTTGTGGAGGAGCTTAGCTAAACAGCGCCTGCTGTTTCTTCGTTTGAGGTTGTACTGGTTCATACTTATTTGGGAGGTACGGGGGCGTAAGCAAGGCTTGGGGGTGTAGCAAAGCAGGACTTGATTTCCGAAGAGAGCGTCACGCCGACCCTGAGCGAGGTTGGGAAGTGAGCAACTCCAGAGTTTTGACAGAGAAGGGTGTCTTCCGTTCTCAAGCTATGAGGGCGTCTTCAGGAGGCCATAACGCCTCCGTTTCACAGGGAGGGCCCCCGCTCCCAAACAGGCAGGAGCTTATCCATCGTTCCACCATGCAGTGTCCCACGTACTGTCAAGTTGTATACACGCTGACATCACGGGAGCCGGCATGACTCTGTATCAACATTGAAACGCACGGGTGGCAAGCAAACACATAAGAGGCAGAATTCTTTGCCTTCGGACTGGGGATGGCGTCAGCCATAAGTACATCTGTCTTTCATCTTCCTGGAATTTAGGTGACTAGGAGGCGAAACATTGGAGCCTCCTGATTCTCTCCCTCAGCTTCAGACAGATGCAGAAACCCTGCTTTACAGGATGATGCAGTTTGGAACGCTTCACATTACAGGAGCCAACAGTTCGGTGGCTTCAAGTCTGGATTTTAGGAGGCAGTCTGGACTTCAGCAAACAGCCCCCTCCCTCTGTGACTTTCAGGAAGTCTTTTCAGTCTTTACGTCTTCTGTCCCCCGTCTTCTGTCCTCTCCAGCTGATGTCGGCAAGATCAATATCAGTGAGAGGCGCTGGATCTGCAGAGGACAGGCGCAGGGCTTCGAGCTGGCGAGAACTCAGATCGACTGGATGTTTGGTGCATGTGGCGCTGTGTGGCTCTGCAGCGCACCGAAGCGTGGTAAGTTGATCATGTCTCAGGAACGGAGACTGCATATGCCTGAAGGGCAGGAAGAATTTCCATCAGCACCGGTAGAGCGGAGACGGACAGTCATCAAATGCGTTCGCTAACATTGCTTGTACCTGTAATGCTTTCTTCTCGGACGCAGCTTCAGGCCGCTGTCGGTCCAATTGCGAAGGACTCCCTACGAAGATGCTCTGGTGACGCTTCCTGCATGGGATTCTGCGCGGTGCCGGGCCGAATGAGGAACTTCCAGCTTAAAGGCTTTCAATTCACAGGGCATCACGAAGCTGCGGGGAGCTTGTGGAAGTTCTTGTTTGTGGAATGTCGGTGCAGACGGTAACCCGTTAACCAGTGGAAGTGGAAGTTTCGGTTCGCCTCGTCCTAAAGATACACCCTTCTTTGGTCTTGCAAGACGATCTCCATGCAGTGTTTCCCAGTGTCCAGGTACAAAATGCTTCACGTGCTGCGAGCGGCCTCCAGGAGCTGGTTGAGCCGCTTCGGCAAAGAAACCAAAGCCTAGCTATGCCTGGCCCTGCGAGCCTCCCTGCGAGCCACTGCGAGCCGTGCGGTGGCCAAAGTATCGAGGCCAGATTGAGATCCACTTCGACAGCCTTGAGAAGAGGACTGTGTCGGAAGCCGGTGTCGTTCCGTAGCAGTGTAGCAAGCAGCATGCGTGTATTTTGCTGCTTTGGCGGTTCCCATATCCTCCCGCGGCCTACTGAGCCTACTGCAGCAGTGGGTTTGAGTTCACCAGGGACAGAGCCACGTGAAGACGTGAAGCTGCTCGAGAAGTTGAAGCTTTGATGATCTTGTTGTAGCGGATGTCTCGTGCTAGGGCCGTCCCTGTAAAGCGCTTCACTCCGCAGTGGCAGGAGCCCAAGAGTGTTCCAGCACGCGAGAGCGGGAGACAGACCTGTCTCTCTCTCTCTATCCCTCTCCATCCCTCCCTTTCTCTCTCTCTCTCTCTGTCTGTCTCTCCCTCTCTCTCTCTCGAAGTCGTCTGGCTGTTCCCCTTTTTGGAACCTACATTTCATGAATTTCGATTGTGGTGGAGATCACCCATGGGCCCGTTTATTTTGCAGAGGAGGCGCAGGGAAGTCCTCTGCCAGTTCCAGAAAGAGTCATTATGTTTTGACATTGCGACCTGCTTCTTCCTTGGGATGGCGGCCCAGGATTACAGGGTCGTCTTGGTAGGGGCAAGTCTGGCTTTTAGCTCCTTTGGCTCGGGCTGAGGTTTCAAGCGCAGTCAACGACGGTCTCAACCCTCAAGGCTGGACCCAAATACCGTTGTAGTTCAATAGTATAGACAAATTCACATAGATACTATGACTATGATATGGCTTGTTGTTGTAAATACGGGTACTTATGGATAAGGAAACAATGCAGTACAAGCAGTATACCTACAGAACAAGATAGATATTGCACACAAACACACAAGTATGCATGCACCTGGTGTGCGCACCTGCATAGCTACACATGAGCTCTGCAAGCAATCATGCACAAATAAATGACTACATGCGTACATCAAAGGGTACATCAGCATCTAGGAGTACACACTTAATCCAGGCAATGATGTGAATATATCAATCTTGTACTTTTGCTTATGCACATGCATACAACCAGTGTGTGGGGTCTCCCTGAGATCTACATGAAGGCTTGTCAAATATTGCGCCGGAACCAATATCAGCAGTATGGGTGCAGGGATGAGATTTTGAGTAATGAAGTCTCAACACGTTCTGAAACCTCCAAGAGTTCCCGACACGAGGAGATGAAATTGAAAATCCGAGAACTTGTTCTATTTGTAGCAGTTGCGACAGTATTAAGTAGCCTGTATGAGCATTGTGTACGTGTTCTGCACAGCGTTTTGGTGCCGAGAGCCTTTTTGGAATTCGAGTGTAGTGAATTTGGAGATATAGACAGCGCAAATGGCTAGTTAATAATGGCAGACCACTCATATCAAATCTAATTCATTCTAATCCTGCTTCTTTTCATCAGATGCTATCTAACCCTCATATAGTATTGGAAGCATATGTTATCCGATACGTTTTTTTACTTGATGCATTCTTCGTGGTTGTGATATCGAAAGGTTAAAGCTGCCCAACTCACAAAGCCTACGGTCCAGGTAATATTCAGACGCGTTAAATGACCAGCGAGAACTTTGTTCACGAAGGTATTTTTATGTAAGATTTGTTTGTTGATGCATGGCTAAGGCACCAGCAGCACCTCGCCAAGGTTTAGACACTTTATCGACATACTATAGTGGATTATATTGCGTCTCAAAACGCAATTTCATGTTTACTGCATATCCAATAAATGCTGAGCTACAACAGGTAAACTGTTTCAGCCCATGTTCATGGCTAACCAACTATTATTCACGTACTCATTAACTGTATGTCAACCGCTCTTTCATTATGTTTACTCAAAGCTGTTTCAAACGGTTCAACACTGGTGGATATTGGTATCTGATCATTGCAGCATACAGCACTAGCTTGATAGCCATTAGATAATCATCTAAGACGCAATAGTTAAGCAATATCTGAATTTTCGAGATGCTGGCTTACTCTTCATCTCTTCGACAAGGAGACGACAATAAATACGAATAACTAATCATTAATGACGAGCTCAGAACCTGTCACTCGTAAAATCATCCTCAATATTGAATATTTGAACAGTCTTTTGATGTTAGTGACATGTTCATAAGTTTAAGAGATGTGCCACACATTGGCTCATGTGTCGCGGAAAGACGAGCCAACTGAAGCTAAATGTTGCTTTAACACTGCTTAAATAACAGGTATACATGACCTAAATTCCATTTAAGCCGAAATTGGAATATTGGTTGCTTAGACATTCACTTGCACCTGAATATTCTTGAGCAGTATATTAATTTCAATCAAGTTCTGTCAACATCAAATTTTATAGAAGCATCCAGTAGCCACTAAGCTAAAAATGGCTTTCCTTGTTGTTTGCATGATAATTAGTGTAGTTATGCTTGTATATCTCAACATTTATCGTCAATGAGACATCGAGCAAATGCTTGAACACGTACTAGCTACAAGCTCATGTACAATACTGAAACATTCGGAAAATTCTGTTGGCTTACTTAGTGTTTAAAACGTGAAGTCGGTCTTAAGTTCTCAGTTATCTGTGAATCTTTTAACCTGATCTCCCGAAGTGGTAAGAAACTCTGTCATCAATGTGGACAGTTAGTTTTCGTACAGCATGCGTAAGTTTTTCCTACAACATACCTAAGTGTATAACATACACGAATCGACTTGGTAAATGCCACAACATTCACAACATCGATTGGTATTTGCGTTTTACGGCTCTTTTTTGTAGAAGCAAGAGACTAAGGTTCTCCTTGCACAGTTCTACAGCGATGCTGAAACGAGAAAAACTCCTCATGTCGTGCAAAAATCGAGCTTTGATGCAGTTTTCGGAGGGGGGTTTGCTAGATGCACATATGTCGAATATATACACATGTTTGTATATACGTACATGCTTGCATTCATGTGTATATACTAAATATACATATACAGTATATACACATACATATATATACACATATATATATATATATTTATGTAGGCATGCTCTTGTGCAACCAGCCTTCTGGCCGACTGTTCCTTGACAGTCTTCTGTCTCTGCATGGATTCTTGTAGTTTAAGATATATCACAGCTCGCTTTTCTCCCCAAGTGCAACGAGGGGCCAGTGAGCTGTCTTAGGATGTTTCAATGAGAAATGCATGCTTTATTCTAGCTACCTTGACTGTTTGCAGAGAAGGGCGAACTTTCTATCCGCGATCAGAGGAGCTCTGTGATCCTTCTTTAGTTCAGCTCCGAGGCTCTTTTCGTTCTTTGTACTCATGGGCAACTGTCGGTGGACCCGCAACGCGGCAGTTCCAAAATCCCATTGTTGCTCCGAGTTTGGGGATAGGCGGGAAACTTTGATGCCCGTCGAGGGTGCCGGCTCTAGGAGTTTTTGGTATTTTTGATTAGGAAAATTGTATATTTACATCTGAGGTTAAACTTTCCAGAATCCTGGTATCTGTGGGCATGGTTGTTCAGATGTCGGGAATTTCCATCATTGCCGAGCTTTTCGCGGTTTTTGATCCCAACCGATGCTGTCGCAACCACACACTCTCATGATCCACTCCTTAAACAGAGATTCATACATGCATATCTATATATATATATAACTACGTATGTATGTCAGCAAGTCAGTAAGGTTGTAATTAAGTAAGTAAGTATGTATGCATGCATGCATTTTTTCTCATGCATATGTACATATTTTCGTGTCTATTAATATGTGTGTTCATGTGTGTGTATATGTATTTCCTCCTTCTCAAATGGTGAAAACTTCGTTGGTCCAGGGGTATAGCATTACATCTGAAAGGAGAACGAGAGATTGAGATATAGCTCGACCAACTCAGGCGGTTGTGTTTGAGTGCCGCCGTTCTCTGTTCAGCCTCGTTCATGTCACTCGTTTGATCCCCGAAGCTTGTGCCTTGGCTGTGGAGTGCTTGTTCAACGGACCACATCCGCTGGGGGTCGCTGGAGTCCTGACCAAACAGCCACCAAAGTTGCATGGAAGGATATCCTCGTTCTAGAGCGCTCGGGTGGCACCATCCTCAGGCAGTGATGGTCGTGTCCGAGGTTAAGGATTTGGGCGTCTTCGGATCTCGATAGCTCGCTCAGTTTTTGGGAAGACTCGGGGATGTAGCCGTCTAAGCAACTTCCGCCCACAAGGTAGTTGCCAGTGTGAGCGCAGGTTTCTGATTTCAAGGTTTGGACAGGTGTACTCCTCAACTCTGCGATCAGAATCGTCAGCTAAGCGGCATGCCCCAAACTGAGGATTGACATACATCTACATCTACATTTATCAGCAAATAAATAGAAATTACTAAGTAAAATCAATAAATAAACAAAAAATGGATAAATATGTATATATATATATATATATATATAATGCAGATAAACAAATATAAATAAGTACAAATAAATAAACATATATATATATACATATGTATATCTACCTATATCTATATCTATATCTGTTTCTATATCTATATCTATATCTATATCTATATATATATATATATGTATGTATGTATGTATGTATGTTGCGAGCATAACCGGCGCTACTCGGCCATGCCCGGCGCTACTCCCGCTTGCTTGCTTGCGCAGTGCTATTTGCACATACCCAGCCGTGTTCGCGCATACCCGGCCATACTCGCGCATGCCTGCATACTCGCGCATACTCGCGCATACCTGCGCATACCTGCGCGCACTCGCGAATACCCATGCATACTCGCGCATGCTCGCGACTACTCGCACATACCCCGCGCTACCCAGGACGCCCGACCTGCAGTCGCGCTTTCCACAGTGCAGGCTTCCACAAAGTATGCGCCGCGAAGCCTTTATACAGACAGCGACCGCTTTTCCATCCTTTGCCAAAGCAGGTGTTGCACAGATAGCGGAACTGACCAGTCTTCTAAACTCGCTGCACAGGCAACATTGAGCGTTGAGTGAGGAGCCGATTGAAGTTTCTTAGGTACATGGCAAGAGTGAGCCAGAAAAACTTTATTCATGGTTTGCGTTCGCATGCCTGCTAAGCCTGGGTTTCGATGTGTCAAGGACATCAGATCATGTTGGTTGGGGGGCAGGGTGGAAGTCGTCAGCAATGCCTCTCAGCTACTTTTTGTGGATGGTGTAGGGGTTCTTGGTCTTCTCGGTCTTCTGAGCGCATTGGCAGCCGCCAGCAGCCCAAAGTAAAGGCAGACACCAGTGCCGGGCAAGTCTACAGCTTGGTTGCAAGTTTCAACGACAGACTTGCGAAACATGAACAACGCTTGCGAAACTTGAACTCCAGAAGAGGCTGCGAACTTCTGCTTAGTACTTGGCCGGTCACCTGCTTGTTTATCCACCCGCGAAGCACCGCAATATTTCAGTGTAGCATGTCATGTTCCAGCCAAGTTGCTGTCGCGACCAAGGAGTTGCACCTTCCTGTCCAAGCGATTCATGGTGCTCGGGTGCCTTCCAGGCACTGCCCTCACGTTGCTGTAGATGCAGAGTCGCTTTCTGCTACCGTTAAGATTTCACTTTATAGATGTACTCATGTTCACTAGGAGTGCTTTATTTAGAAGTGCCCCCCCTCACAGATTTGGGCATGTTGTCATAATTGAAGCCGACTTTAGCGAAGGTCCTCGGTTGACTTCGTTTCCCATTCGGTTCCTTTATTTCTCGCAGAGACAACGGGGTGTGAAGGGTCGAGACATTCGACTTCGTGGCTTCTTTCCGATGCCATGCCGAGAAGTCTTTGACACCGCCGACATCGCAAGTGCGGTGTCTTGCTTTTTCACTGCCATTCTTTTTCCCACAACAGTGTTCGAGTGCACGGGCGCAATGCGGAGACCCCACTTTCCAAGCCGAGCAGCCAGAATGTCTTCTGTGGATTCTGAGGTTCAGGCTTAGTTCGTACACGTAGTGGAGTAGGGGACCTATGCCATCGTCCGTTCCTGGAACAGCGCGACGTGGAAGTGTTAACGTGCGGGATCGGTTCCCGGAATCTTCGCAGAAGCTCAGCTCCGGAGAGGATGGCGCCAGCGGGGCGGTGCTCCTGGTCTGCGATGAGGCAGATTTTTTGCAGCCTCAGTGTCGTGGTGTGGCCAGAAGTGAGAGGAGCTCGGAGACTCGCTCTTCGACCGCTGTGCGGCGCTGCCCGTGCCGGGGAGCACCCGCGAGGCCGAGGCCCTGGCGATCCTGAGGCGGGGCCTGTGGTCCGTCGGTCCGTCGGTCCGTCCCGCCGCATGTCCCACCATGTCCGACCGCTCTGTGGAGGTCCCTGATCCAGGCGACCGTGGACTTGGACTCCCTCGGCATGGTGTCTCCTGCCCGCAGGTGTAAGCGTTCAGTGCTCCCGGTTGGGTAGTTCTCCACACTTCGGTCCCCTTTAGGATCCTTTTTAGAAGGGAAGAACTACTCGCTGCCATGTGTGCAGCTTTGCAATCTTTGTCTCCGCCAGCTTCCGTGGCCGAGGCACGGCCGCATTCGGGCGGAGAACACGTGGCTCCAGCACCTTCCCAACGGGGACTGCAAGGCGTTTCTCTTAGTTTTCGTGTTGTAAAGGCAGCATCAGGCAGAATAAGTACTCTTAATTACATGCCCAGGAGGACAGAAAACATACAGAAAGCTGGAGGTCTTGCTGTCTGACTTCGGGGAGTCGCGCAGCCTGGAGGACCAAGGCGCTGCATGGATTGAGACAGCTGCAGAAGCGTCAGAAAGCCAAACACTCAAGCCCCAAACCCTCTAAAGCCGCCCCTACAAGGCAGGGGCCACCCTAAAGTGCCCTCGAACCCATGAACTTAACCTTGAAGCCTCCTTGCAGGCAGCGACGCCATGTTCGTGGCTCCTGAGCTGGTCGAGGGCCAAAGCACGACGCCCACCCACGCCGGGGTGGCTGGCCGGAGCTAAAGAAGAGTTGGGTCTCATGGTGACGGCTACAACTAGATATCATTCTTATTATACGGCCCAATCTCACGTTCTACGGTTACTAGTATTGCCGTTATTGCTCTTGAGTGTGAACGCAGATAGCGTTCGACTGTCACCGCAGCACTCCTTGCATGTGTATTTATTGCTATTGTTGATTTTTCTTCGGCTCCTCGTACTTTTGTCGTTTTGTAAGCATAATTATCAAGGCGGTCTTTTGCGACCGGGTGTAGGTTGGCGCTGAGTTGTTCCTATGCAGTATGATGAAGTGATGCCGGCTTCGGTCTTTTGCCATGCTGCGGCATCCGGACAGTTTTTTTGGGGCCTGCGGTTGATTACCAAGGATCTCTTCTCCTGTGGCGTCTTGGGCTACGCATTGGCCATGGGCCGGTATCCGTGGCCTCTCGCCGCATCTCAATGCTGCATGTCAATGCTTGTGCTAAGACGGGCAAGACGGTGCGAATGTAGATAGTGGTGGTATGATGGCTCGGTCGTTCTCAGGTTCAGCACTCGGCGCAGGCCCCAGGTCTGCACAGCACGGCGAGGTGTGCAGATGCATGGTGAGTTTTACACCTGGTTGCTCAGAGCTTGGTTCGCTATGGTCGGAGGCATTGGAATTGTAAGCTCTGAGACTCTAAGAGGCTGCGAACCAAAACCTCCTTAGAGCCAATCTTCCGAAACTCTCCCAGCCCACGCTCGACCTAGGCCGGGAAAGTGCAAGACTTTCTCCTTTGCCAAGAGCCAAGGGGTGCAGCTTGGATCATCTTGGCCGGCTCGAGAGGTTTCTGGAGGGCACCGAGAAGAGCTGAGGCAGAGCTTGCTGGGCGACCGCCGCTGCCCCGCTTCCAAGGCCGCAACCCCAAGCCGCCAAGTGTCTCTCCTAGAATTCAAAACGAATGCCGATCTGTCTGGAGGAAGGCCGAATGTCATCGGAGTACAAGGCGCGAGCAGCCGGAAACGCGCTGCGGGCTGCGGGATCGGTGTTCGCAGTTCTGTGTCGGAGTCCGTTCCGAGGAGATCTTGGGCTGCCTTCTCGAGTTGGATCCCAGTGTCTCGGTAGAGACTGTACAGGGATCAGACTTGGTCCTGGTTCGTTGGAGAAAAGAACTCCCAGGCATCAGACGACAGAAGGCCTTGTCCATGCGGGCGACTTTGCCGCAGCTCGGCGAAGACAAGATGCTTTCTGTTGGTGTTTTCGCGGGGAGGGCAGGCATTGTGATGTGCGATCTTGGCTACTTGGTTCCCAAATTGGCAATTTCACCGACATCTATCCTCCCTTCATCTGACCGGAGTTCCCATACAACCAACACCCTAAACGGGGGAATGCCGCCGGAAGAGTAGATGGGCAGCCGGTCATGATCAACACTCAGCCGCGAAGCCTGGTCGTTCTACCAAAGAGTTTCTGAGAGTCAGAGCAAGTTGGAGTAAGGGAGTAAGCTTGAGTGAAAGGCGCTTTTCTTTTTTCAGACTGATGTTTTGCCGGCTTCGCCTGGCCAAGGCAGCTCGTGCATCCGCCGCATTCAGAGCCGGGCAGAGCCCATCACATCTAGATGTGACGTGCGAGGCCTCATGCTGCTTTCACCAAACTCTCAAGCTGTGGGGGAATCTCACGCCCATGCGTTCAAGGTACGGCACTTGTCTCGACTTGGCACGGTTCATCTGCCCGCTGCTGAACTCCTGCTGTCAGGTTGCACGCCTCTGTAAAAAAAACATCTGCTCACCTGAGTGCTGAGCGTGCGGCTCAACCTTGGGTGGTGTCTAAGCACTTGAACGTCAGCCAGTTCCGAAGGCCATCGCAGAGGAGTTGAGACAAGGTGAATAGGCTAAGGCCGCACTGTTATATTAAGTCTTTGCCATATATTACTCAGTCCTTTTTCAAGACTTCAGAGCCATCGAGTTGGAATAACGACATGCAGTGAGTGTTGTTTCTCTCACCTCTGATGCCTTCTGGGCTCTGACGTCTCGCAAAGGGGTCCGATTTCTTTGGAAATCTCGTCACCCTCCTGTCACGGGAAGACTTGCCGGGAAGTTAACCCTGTGAGAAGGCACGGGTCAGCTTGTAGAAAGTGTGGAAGGAAAAGGCACCAATAACGGCAAGTTCCTGAGACGTTTCGGCTTGTACATGGGAAGGCCAGTATCGTACGTCCTCCCTGGCATTCTGACGTAGATGGTGACGGATTCCAAAGCGGCCTTCACGAGTGCAAGCTTCTGCCATGCTGCAAGCCGGGCCGGTCGCGAACGTCTGCTCGCGCTGGCTCGTAGGGCCTTTTATGCGGCTTCCGAACATGGAGGAAACCTGAAGGAGAAATCTGGACATGCCTAAGCCTAAGCATGCAGGTTCTCAAGTAGGGCAAGTGAAGAAGTGAAGAAGGAAGGAGAGGAGCGGGAAGCCAAGTGAGAGCTGGTCACAAGGGCCTCTGTGGAAGTCCAGCATTCCCTAGCTGAATTGTGGGCACCTGTCGCAGATCGCTGTAATGACCCAAAAGACCCCCAGAGTCAACCCCGCCTCTGTCGCAACTCCTGGCATCTTGCGAGGCCACGGCCTTCCGGGCTAGAGCCTAGAGCCTTCTACTTGTAGCAGCATCTCTGCAAAAGTTCTGGTGCTCTGCAACTGGTTTCCCGTGAGAGGTGCCGGGTGGTTCATCGTGAGATGCGATATTGAACTATCCTTGCAGGCATTGCGCCCATGGAGACTCCGTGCAGTTGCTACCGGTGGACGCTTTCGAGCCATCACCTCTCACGCCGATGCAGAAAGTGCAGCCACTGGGCAAAGCATCGCCGGTGGCGTCAGTTTCTTCGATGCTGCGTGATGGAAGTGAGCGTGACAGTTCTCGTGCCATGTCGTGGAGATGTTCCAGGACAGTCGCCGAGCTCCAATACACTATGGAACTAGCCATCCCTACTGCCTGGACCTTCGTGGTCGATCTGCTGTTGTAAGATGTGTAGATGGGGCTCGTGACGTCTAGAGCATCATTGCAAGCCCGCGGTTTCAGTTTCAACAAGAGGCCGGCCAGCTAAATCCTCGCGCTGCCCCGGGAGCCATCACAAGAAGAATCGCATCCTCATTGTATTGTGCATGTCTAAGGCCATATACATGTCAGAATGAAATAGATTTGTAACTCTTTCTCTCGAGGATGTTGGTGTGTGCTTTGGTCGTGTTCTTCTCTAGACCTGTTTTGCCTGTTGTGGTGGCTGCTGGGTACAGGGAGTGTTCGCTCACAGCGCACCCGGCTGTGCCTCCTCTGCGCGGGCTTGCACCACACTGTGCCACTTTGAAGCTTCCAGCTTACTTCGGCTTACTGTGCACCTTGCACTTGACGTCGTGCCGGCGTCGGTTTCGCGCGGGACTCAGCAGGGACCCGCTGTGTAGCAGTTGAGGGAGATGGAGACAGTCCGGCATTTAGAGTGTTAGAGCCTGCGGCGTAGCGGCGTAGCGTCGTCAGATCAGAGCGTGAGTCAGCGTGAGTCAGCCTGTCGGGAGCCTCGCTGCCCATGCCGCGCACCGCCGCACCGCACCGAGGAGGGATTTGGACCGGAAGGAGCGCTGAGATTCCACAGAAGTGGGAAGAGTGAGGGAGCAGGGAGGCAGGGCGGTTTTGGGTCTCATCTCCAATCTGCTGAATTCGGATAGGCCTACGGCTCCCTCAACCCTTACCACTGCACTCGAGAGCGTCAAGCTCACAGTGCACTGCCGTACTTTCGGAAATCCCGGGTCCCAAGCAGATGCCATCGCAGATGCGAGAGGTGTTTGGATTCAAAAGGCAAGCGCTAACGAGCAACAGCTGAGACATACACCGGAGATCACTGGAGTGAAGAGGTAAGAGTAGCACGTTTTTTAGGTCAAACCCTGGGCCCTAGTTAGAGGCAGCAAGCCAAGTTTGCACTGTGAAGCATTTGCTCGCTGGGGCAAGCAACCTTTTTTCACTTGGACTGGCAAGCGAGGGTGCCGAAGTGATGTGTCGATGTCACCAAGGTGGTGCTCATAGAGAATTGTATAATGGCTGCACCACCCGAACATGAAACTTCTTGCATCCTGCGTGCTGCGCAAGTCCCGTCCAAGGCCTCTGTCCTTGTCGCATGTTCGCGCCTCTGGTGTCAACACAGCTCATGGGCTTTGGGCATCCTGCTTCAACTACACTTTACCAGTTTCATCTTTGGTTCTTGAGAGAAGCAGATTCTCTTGAGAAGCAGGCGGTCCCTGTCATAGTATCTTAGATCAGCGCCCGTGCACGGCTTTGGAGATTGGAAGTCCTACGGTGGCTGCGACTTCAACGCTCATGGCGTACCTCAGATCACTGAAATTTCAGTGTCAGAACTTCTGTCAACGACTAAAAAGGCCGATGCCTAGTCATGCTTTCAGGGTGCTGCATGAGGAAGGGGGCACGAAACGCATCGTTGTGTGTGTTGACCTGAGGTCGAGGTTTGCACTTTTCTTTGAATACGGACAGCTGGAATGTAGCATGTTGAATGACACGGACACTAGAGCAGCGGACGGTAGAGTACAAGAATGCTGCTTCAGAGTAGTGAGACCATGCGGAGCCACGTTGGGTGCTCTTTGCACATCTGAATGCTCTCTTTCAGTCTGTGAGCTTTGTCACCTGTTGTCACTTGTGCCGGTTTGCCGGGACCTTTCGTGGTGGAGCTTTGAGGGAGGCTCGGGGACATCCGAACTTGGCATCCCAGTCCTCGGAGAGCTTACTCGAAGTTGGTGGCAGCGGACATGGTCCAAGCTGGCCAACAATCTGTGTGGTGGCTTGTCTGAAGCATGCGCACTGCTGAGCTATCGATATGTTGGAGGGTGGTTATGCTCAGACAGTTTTCATGAGAGAGGGAGGGAGAGAGAGGGAGAGAGAGAGCAATTTCCGTCGGCCACGACGAAGTCAGATCCGCTTTTCTACCGCTAATTCGCTGCTTGCAGCACCCCTAACCCTTGATGGATAACTCAATCGGCAACACTTCTTCGCAGAGGTAGCGTGGGGAGCCCCGAAATGTGAGGTACTCGTTGCTGCACGGTTTGTTGTTCCCTTGTTGCTTCTACAGAAGGGGCCCCACAACGANCTTCTTCGCAGAGGTAGCGTGGGGAGCCCCGAAATGTGAGGTACTCGTTGCTGCACGGTTTGTTGTTCCCTTGTTGCTTCTACAGAAGGGGCCCCACAACGACCAAACCTAGCGCTTACCGGCATTTTTCCCTGTTCTCAACTGCCTCGGACGCTGGCGCCCACCTTGAACTTGCGAACTACACTACTTTTTGTGTTGTGCTTTTGTTGCTGCCGACGGGGGGCCCCAAGGACCGCACAGCCTCGAGGCAGACGTAGTGGAAACAGGTCGCCGTGTTCTTACAGCAAGCCCCGCAGGGATAGGATGTGATGGTTGCCATAGGGGCGCGGAGACGAGGCCGGGATGCGCGTTGGGGGTCCCTAGTGTTCGGGGTCGGGGCTTGCTGNTCTTACAGCAAGCCCCGCAGGGATAGGATGTGATGGTTGCCATAGGGGCGCGGAGACGAGGCCGGGATGCGCGTTGGGGGTCCCTAGTGTTCGGGGTCGGGGCTTGCTGCTAACAACCGGGAGCAGACTTGGTAGCACAGTGCCTTTTGTTGTGAAGCCCCAATGCCTCCCACTCATTAACAACAATGGGTGGTAGGGCGGGCCTATGGCCTGAGGGTCACGCGCAGTGACCCCTATGCCCTGCAGAAAGAAAGAAAGAAAGAGAGAGCAGTAGGGGAGGGCAACATGTTACCTCGACGTGGAACACAAAGTGATCCCTCTGACCAAGGTGGTCTACGACGACGGCCTGCAGGAAGGGAACGTCGTGAAAACGCTACCCGAGCACCTCTCTCACGGAGGTCACAAGGCAGAGACGGTCCCGAACAAGACCGCTGGGGGAGAACAAGGATGAGGCTGAGCCAGTGGCAGGGACACCCATGGCGAGAAGTACATCAACAGCCGGGACAAGAGCAAGGAGCAAAAGAGGGGGACCAACTCCAGAAGGGATGGGGGCACCTGTGAGTACTTCGAGGCACGCAGCAGCCCCAAACCTGGGGACCGGATGGAGGGCCAACCCACAGGCTGGGTTCCGGGGCACACACGAGTCGCAGTGGCGAAACCAAAGACAACTACGACGAACCTCCCGGCCAGGGGACCCGGCCAGCTCGGGAAGCGTAGACCAAACGGGAATGTCGCACTCCATTTTGCACCAGAGTGGGGACACTCGCAGCCGCACGTCATACAAAAAGTGACTTGAGTGACGCTGTAGTTACCTTCCTTCTGCAGTAGAACTCTCCTTCGAACTAATTCGTAACTTCAGGAGGGCACACTCCTTTTTCTTTCTTGACCAACACAGTGGCGTGCCTGCAGCAACCAGAAGATTTGCGGGGCCGGTAATTAAGGCAAGCTTTTCCCTCCTGCTTGTACACAATCTTTTACAAGAGCTGTAAAGGCACTTCTCTTGCTTCCCTAAAGTGTCACGCTCACCTTGTACACCAGACGCCCGGAACCACCCTGGAAGCCAAAGGGCACAAGCTGTAGCACAGGGTTCAGGGTTGAGTGGAAGGTCGAAGGCAGTGAGTGCGCGGGGATGAGGCTTCAGTTCGGGATGCAGGCAGGGCTAAGGCAGGAAAGNGGAAGCCAAAGGGCACAAGCTGTAGCACAGGGTTCAGGGTTGAGTGGAAGGTCGAAGGCAGTGAGTGCGCGGGGATGAGGCTTCAGTTCGGGATGCAGGCAGGGCTAAGGCAGGAAAGGTGGGTATCCAAAGTACAGAGGGCACTCACCTAAGAAAGGAGCGTTAGCCCAAACAAGAAGACCGAGGACTTTGGAACTAACGTGTTTTTGTTTGGTTGTGTTTCTACATCTCAAGTGAATGGGCTCTCGCTTCTTGTCACGTCCCGAGTACAGCCGAGCCCATTCTGTCAACATGACGGGATGGGGCTGCTCAAGAGAGCGGGGGGTAGGGACTGCCTGCCCTCCACGCCCCAGAGTAAAGCAAAAGAGAGAGCAACCAGCAAGCTGACGTAAAGGGGAAGCACCACGGACTCTGCTAGTACTACAGCAAAATCGGAAGTGATGCTCTTTCTCACCAAGTCTCCAACCTCACCGGTGCCGTTGTCAGAGCGGTTACGCCCAGAATCTCGGTCGCACAGAGCTTGCAGCGACGCCGATCAGCATGCTGTCTGGCTGCCTTCAGTGCCTCAAAGTCTGCCTGACAGAAGTTTACGGCCCCACCTTTGCTTTCGCTCAGTTGCTCGCAACCAGGACAGCTGATCATCCATGCTGGTTCGACAGTGATCTGCCCCTGGCTCCGACACGGTGAGGATGCAGAAAAGCAAGAAACGTATCAGTGTGTTGTGTGTTTCAAGTCGCTGCCTGCACAGCCTACACCGTCAAAGCTCATGCAGTGCAGAGCTCTGCCAAGAGACTACCACAAGTCCCTCTCATCAACAGGTGCTGTGTTCGCAAGCAACTACCCAAAACAAGATCGTGGTAGCTTCTAAATGTAGCAAAGGCCCCAGCCAGGTGTGGGGGTCGATACTACGCTCATAGGGTTTGCAGCAGTTCGTGAGATATCAGATAAGAGCGCGACATAATTTGAATTTCGTTTGCTGGATGCTGCAGTGTTTGCCGCCCATGAAGTGGCGAGCTCCAGCCATGCTATGCTCCCGGGTGCGTTTAGTGGCGTTTAGAGTCTTCCGCAAAGTCCGGCGGGGCGCGCACCCCAAGAGCGCGCGCGGCATCCGACCGAGCCCTTTGGAGGGTGCGTTTGGTGGCGTTTAGAGTCTTCCGGAGAGTCCGGCAGGGCGCGCACCCCAAGAGCGCGCGCGGCATCGGGTGCGTTTAGTGGCGTTTAGAGTGTTCCGGAGAGTCCGGCGGGGCGCGCGCCCCAAGAGCGCGCGCAGCATCCGACCGAGCCCTCTGGAAGGTGCGGTTAGTGGCGTTTAGAGTCTTCCGCAGAGTCTGGCGGGGCGCGCACCCCAAGAGCGCGCGCGGCATCCGACCGAGCGTTTAGTGGCGTTTAGACAGTCTTCCGGAGAGTCCGGCGGGCCCGAGCCCTTTGGAGAGTGCGTTTAGTGGCGTTTAGAGTCTTCCGCAGAGTCCGGCAGGGCGCGCACCCCAAGAGCGCGCGCGGCATCCGACCGAGCCTTCTGGAGGGTGCGTTTAGTGGGGTTTAGAGTCTTCCGGAGAGTCCGGCGTGCCGCGCACCCCAAGAGCGCGCGCGGCATCCGACCGCGTCAGCTGTCAGCTCTTCGCAGTAAGGCTGCAGAAGGCACAACTAACAAGGAGATTGAGGTCTCAAGATCAAAGCTGTGGGTCAACCGCGCTTGGAAGCGTCCGGCCTTGATGCCGGGGTTGGGTCAGGAGGCGTGCCGCGCTGCCAGTTGGTGGTTAAGTCACGGACATGCAGTAGTGCAAATCAGCGTCATTCCATTGCAGACGGTGTGAGAGAGGGTGTTGGAACATGCTAGTTCGGCCATTATTGAGAAGCATTAACTGGTGGACCGAATTTCAACTGACTCCCGAGCTTTCCGTTCGTCGAAGTAGTTAGCCTCCTGAGTACTGCAGAGGGATAGAGGGGATGTGCAATGTGAGCCATGTGAGCCAGTGGAAGCCATGGAGCCTCTGCCGACGGATCTCTTCCAAAACCTGTCGGCCGAGGAGCTGGTGGAGGTCCGGAGTCCGCGGAGTCCGCTGAGTCCGTTGTTCGTGTCGTCCGGCGTCCCTCTGTCGTCCTTGCGTTGGGGAGTTCGGGGGTTTCACGTTTCCGACTTGGCCCTGAACCCCTGACCTACGACCTACGAAGCTTGGGAAGTCTTTTGCCTCTCGCAAGGCCCGGCGGGAGAAGCTGCAGCACCTGGCGCTATGGCCGAAGCTGAACTCCGGGAAGCTCTATCAGGTCCTGTTGAGGGCTGCTGTTCCGTGCACTGGGACCAGGCATGGAAGGAGATCACATTCATGTTTGCAGTATTGACTTCCAGTACAGTATACGTATCTGCCACCACCTTTTTCAAGCGTTTTGTACGCAGTGCCGATTGCATATCTCATTTTGAGAAGCATATTGCTGTATGTTCCTTTCCGAACATGTTGCTGCATTGCATTCGACACCTGAGAAGGGAGTCTCTCAATGTCGCTTCTTTAGAAGTGCAAACTCTTCACACAGTCGTCTTCACATCTCGAACCGTTTCCCTGTGTCCTCGAATCGAATGTGTGCTCTTCATCATCGCACCGGTAATACAACGTAGCAATGATGACCAACCTGCTGCCGTTCTTTCATCCTCAAGCAATCTAGCCGTCGGAACTGCCAACTTCAGTCATCCGCTGTTCAATGTCACATATGCATGTTGTCGGCAGCAGCAGGTATATCCCGCTTTTGTATTCATTGCGTAGAATATCACACGTCTGCTTGTGTACATTATCTGGTCAGTTTCAATCAGTAGTGAGCAGTGTATTATACATACCAGCCACTACCCTTCAAATTCTATACCTTAGTTTACATGTAGCATCGGTAAAGAGAAGAAAGAAGGTTGGATAGCCTAGCACAAGACAGTACGAGAGATCGACTTCGGGAAAGGCTGGATGCCGATGCAGGTGACCGTGGCAGATGTCCATGAGCTGTTCGCCATCTTCGATGTGGAAGGCATGCTGAAAGTGGTTCGAACCTGGCAAATTTCGGTAAAGAGCACAAGCATGCTGTTGTGACATGCAAGCTTCACAGGTGTGCCCGTTTGATGCGGAACCTTTCACTGCCACACATTGGCCTGGACTCTTCCGAAAGGCTCCGGTGAGATCTCCATGGAAGAGCTTATGGAGATCAAGAAGGCTGGGAGACAGGGCCTTGTGCTCACACTCTCCCACGTTGCTGTCTGAAGGTCCAAGGCCTCACCCTCTCCAAGGAAGACATTGCCGCACTAGGCCAGCGTCAGCTGCATGTCGAGAGAAGACCACCGTCCACTGCACAAGCTACAAGTACTTGGTACAGTAGCTGCTAGCTGTTAAGCAGCTGAAGTGACCTTCAGCTTGCGGGCATCGAGCGTTTTGTGCAACCTAAGAGTTTCAGGTCTGAGTTAGGAACCGTTCTGCTGCGAGCATCCTACTGAAAGGTCCAGCTGATCCCATGTGATCCAATGCGGATAACGCGGCTTTTTTGTAAACGGCAACGATGCATTAGGACGAGATGCGGACAAAGATGGCTCCGGTCTCATCAGTGTGAATGAGCTCTACAAAGCCTTTATTCAAGGGGAGGCGCCAGAATGCTCGGAGTTTGCCTAGAGTTTCACAGTGAAGTGGAAGCAACGAGTCGGCGGTTTTTCGGAGGTTGCTTACAACCTCATAAAGAAGTCCATTAATGAAGAGAACGATGTGCAACATCTCGCAGAAGGGGAGCCTTGACTTGTGTTTTTGTGTTCTCTCGCCAAGCTACTGGTAGGTCCTGGTTCGGGAAAGAGTGGAGACGTATGGCCTGCACTTCTGCCTGCCGAGGAGTGCTTAATCGATGATCTCATCGAGTGGATGAGGCCCCCTCTTCAGTGAGTGGAGGGTGCGAACATGTCCGACAACCGCCACGAGCAAGCTACAAGTTGCTGCAGTGTATTCGATGACACTAAGTTTAAACGGTAGACATTACGATCTCAGACAGCCAACGAAAAAAACGGTCGAGTCAGTCCAGTTCAACATCGCGCAGTCTTGGTTAAAAGGGCGCATGTTTTCTTGACGCACTGGCTTGTGGAAGCCGTTCTTGCAGGCAGGAATACGACACCAATGCTGCAACTTGGTTCAATGCAGGGGAGATATTTGCAGGATGTTGCTGATTGGAGCCCGATGTCATGTCAAATCCTTGCTCTAGCTTGGGCTGAGGACCTCTGGTCGTTGCCTCAAACACTGCTGCTCTTCTGCGTGTTCCTTTACACAGGCAGCGCTCACTTGCCCATGCGAGACTTGGCCGCAGATGTTGTAAGTGTAGTGAGCTTCGGGTCGCAATGCTGGGTATGCCGCACCTGCGTTGCGGTTTGCACCTTCCCAATCCATGTTTCGAGCTGCAAGAGCTTGCTGCAACCATTTTCTGACACATTGTATGACTCGGACGACAGTGCATGAGCGATTGGCATCGTGCTCAGGAGCTGGCTGGGAGATTGCTGAGAACTATCCAGACACCTGGCCGCACCACATGCAAACCTCTCCGGCCCAATCCGTTTGCCCGAGCCCACTTGCTTCCTTTGTCGAGGCTTCAGCAGTCTTTGGTTGGGCCCTCAGAAAAGAATTGAGCAATCAAGAAAAGGCTTGGAAGCTCTAGCGGAAGACTTGGCTGAGAGGTTACTACAGGCTCTCGTGGTTATATGACAGACTGTCATTGTACGATTTCCTGGTGACCACATGGATCGCCCAGCATCTCAATCAGGACCCGGACGTCAAAAGAAAGGCTTGAGTCGGTCCTTGACGTGGCTTCATGCAAGCAATTTGCGGTGAGTTCGGCTGCTTGACATTGCGCTTTCGAAGGACCTGGATCTCTACCCGCCCGGGCGCTACTTCGGTCGGAACCAAGTGATCGGCGGATTCCGCTTCAGGCCAGGCCAGCCTGCCATGGCAGCCCTGAGCTCTGCTTGTTTGCTTGAAGCATGTGGCATGTAGAAGCCCGTCAGCTGCAAGTTTCAAGTTCAGGCGGTTCTACACGACGCCGCAAAACTGCAGCATGCCGGAATACTTGGAACGGAACCTCGTTTCCAGTGGAGGCTCTGTCCGGAAGATGCCCAGTAGTTCTGGGCAAAGTTTCTGTGGCTGTCGTCGTGCTTTAACGTGCGTCTTTGAAACAAGTTGCCTCGACCAAGGGTCTATTATCCCTTTCCGCAAAGACTCACCGAGCCTTGCCTGATAGGGAGAAGTGATCGAAGGGTTCCGGCTTGACGCAACACGGCTCTCAGGTGCAGTGCTTTAAGCTGGGCGGCGAATCCTACGAGGACAGGTGGGTCTTATACCATGAAAGACGCTCGGCTGAGACCTGGAGCAAGTCTGGCCCTGCCAGCCAACGAACATCCGTCATCAGAGATATTCCGAGAGTTCTGACATGAGGCATCTGCCAACATACTGACATCCCAGATGCTGGTTCTGTGTAGCTGTAGGATGTTGTAGGAAGCATTCCGGTAGAACAGTCCGCAGCGCGGGTTTAGAGTCATGATTGCTTGGCTTGAACATGCTCTTTGGTCTTGCTCCAGGAAGCGACTCAGTCAGAAGAACGATGGACGAGTGGACCTACAGCAACTGGTGCCTTGCAGCGTCCTATTGCCATGCGATTTCTAAGGTGAGCTTTTAAGGTCTGAGACTGGTCGTGCCATTGACTGCACACGCCGCAGCAACGCACCAAGCCTAGCAATCATGCGATGAGATGTGAGGGAAAGCCCACCGCACATTTCCGATGTGTGAATTCCCCAACCTGCCAGGGTTGGGTCTTATCAGCTCACTTCAGCCCAGGTTGGATGACAACACGACTGCTCTGAATATCGATTCCGTCCTCCTGAATCCGGTTCTGGGCACGCATCTCCGCCAATCGATTCAGGATGGTTTGAATGGCTAAACCACCCCGGACCTTCCTGGCAGAACTCCCGAAACCAACGGGCAGGTCGCCCAGCCAGGCTTGTGGACAAGACATGCTCTTGTGGTGGGATAAGGTACACATTCGAGCAGCTCACGTTCAGATTCGAGAACAATGGCTGCTCGTCACGGACACGAAGCCTTTGATGCGAGCACATTGCATGCAGCCCAAAAGGTGATGGAGTTGACGGTGCCTGAAAATGTGTAAGTTCGTCTACGAGTCTACTTTGCACACCCCTTTCCTGCATTGCGCATGCAATTGTGGGAAGTTGTAGCGCCGAAGTGATTGCGGTGCCAGCACATGCGCCCTCGGCCGATTTGAAGACCGCTCTCAGGCTTCACGAAACACGTGCAGTTTGCAGAGACATTTCTGGCGGAGCCTTATAAAGACTTGTCCGGCCTCGTGCCGGACGTGCTGCTCAGCGGCAACTTCACGGCTTTGAAGGCTTTGACTGTGAATTTGGCTCTTTCCTAAGTGGCCTATTCCGATTTACTCCTTAGCGTAATTTTGCTACAAGACTTTGGCAAAAGTCTTGTGCAACAGAAGACCTCGCCTGTCAGAGCGGGTCATATGTCACCCTGTGTTTATTCTAACCTGTTGCCCTGGCTTTCGCGTTGATATGCAAAGATGCCCACACCCCTCTTCACTTTTGCCATGATCTCTGCGGCCGCGAGTTCCAGGCATGAGAAGTCGCCATTCCGCATCCATGCCTCTTGACGTAAGTCCCAAAGCTCAAGCGCTCCACTTCGACCCTTCGATGTATTTCGTCAGACTAGCGAGCTTGCTTTCGGAACCACCGGGTTCCGTGTCTGGGGCCTGCCTGTAGTATTTTCGCACCGTCGGCATGCCTACAGCAGTGGTCTGTTGAATACGGAAAGAAAGCAACGGCAAGGCTGTTCATGCTCATCTTGATGCGCATTCTGTATTCAGAGATCAAGGAACTGCTGCCTGCTCTCTCGCCACCTGGCTTCTCGAGTGCTCGTTGCTTCATTACACAACGTCGTGAAAAGTGCTTCTCCTTTTCTGTCGGAGGAAATTCGGGAACTCAGGATCGGGTTTGATGGTATCATGAACTACCTGCAATTCTGGAACATTGTGGCTTGGCGATTCCTGACCAGTTTTCTTCACCGTTATCACGAACCGGTTCAGCCTGGGAGCGTTCTGCACCGCATTTGCAGAAGGTGTAAGGCTAAATGCCGACACACTGTGGGATCCGTCGGGCAGATGCAGCCGTAAAGAAGCATTGCGGTTGCATGGTATCATGCGTTTCGTCCTTTTGCTGTCGAGGGTGGGGAGCAGGCGGCTGCCAATCGCCCAAATTGGGTGCTGGTGTCTTTTGGGCTTCAAGGCTGCGATTGGAAAAACTGCCAGCCCTCCTTAGGTGGATTGGCTGGCTATCTTTTGGGGGGCAATCTGTGCTCCCGTCGACTTGCTCGGGAGTATTTGATAGAGCATTCGCTTTTTGAGTTGAGGTTGATCGACAGGGGCAACGTTTGGGTGCATGTGTTGTGTGTGAGAACCGCAAGAGTATCATGACAAGGACGTACAAGGATACCGCGAGACATGTGCCATCCCTAGCGGCAGCAAAAGAGTCACCCTGAAGTTTTGCCAGGCGCTGGACTCTGGGTCGTCTTCTGCATTCATCTCTCCATGGTGCAGCCCCGAATTGTGAGCTTGACTGCAGACAGTGTATAGCTGGTCTTGGCGGGCGATGTTTCTGTTCCAGAAAGGCGAGAGGTCTAGACAGCGTTCACAACAAAGGAGCAGCTCCCCTTGCGACAGATGGACCAAATTGTGCCTGGGACGAGCAACATTGGAGCTTTCTGTGGGGGTACCTACGGCGTACGGTTGTTGTCCTGTGGGCCGGTGAGCCACAGCAGAAGAGCAGATGTTGAGCAGGCACCGGGCAGTTGAAGACTGCATGGCACCGATAGACAAGGTGTATGCAAACAACACCTACATGCAGAGATGGGAGGCTGCACGGATGCAAGCTTGACTTTTTTTGCTTCTGGGATCGAGTTCCTTTCCGCAGGTTTCCGTCTTGTCTTGTTTCGAGGTACGTACAAGCCCTGAAATCGACCTTGGCCCTTAGTGGTTACCGTAATGGGCGCAGTATGAACATCAGGCAGCCGTGAGGTGTCAAAAGCTCGTGGAGTGTACGTGCAGCGGTTGCCTCTGCTTGCTCTCTCTCTCTCTCTCGAATGCGCAAAGCAAGTCCATCTCTACACCGAAGCCAGCAGGCTGATTTTCAGGTTACCTAGGAATCACTAGCTGCCTCCATTGGGATCTGTCATGGCAGAGTGGTCTTAGGGGATCGATATAAGCCGGTATTGCCGAAGCAATGAGAATAATGATTGGCGATATCTTGCCGGGTAGGCCGGGAGTACAATGAACGAGAGAGTGTTCATACACTCGGGGTAGCACGCGTTGTTGAAGCAAGTATTGATGACGATTAGAAGCTTCCGTCATTGCTAGTTCCGCCCAGTGAATTCCGGGGGCTCCGACCCTTCTTCGAGAGAATTGCAGGTAATCATGAGCAGCGTTAAAACAAAACTTATTTCTGAGCTGAGCGTCGTGGCGAACCAGTCTACTCGCTTGAATGTGTTGCGAGGAGGGCTGTATCTTGGCATGTGCTCTTAGCTTCGGCAGATATTCGTTGGAGCATTGCTCCTCAGAGGGGGTGAGAACGCGATGGTAAAGGAGCCTTGATCTGAAGAATCTTTCGGAGAGCCTTATAGTAGAGTTCAAACGTTGCGATCGAATATAAGGTTGCGACTCCGAACCATATAAGAGAGTGGCATATTTCGCAATATGGGAAACCAGCATGAGCAAGTGCATCTTGGCACAGGAGAAGAAATAAGGCCAACTGGCCCATTCTGGTTGATGTCCAACAGTCGACACTTCTCGATATTGAGGTGCAACTCTCGACGGCTAGCCAAATATTGTAAGAGATGGAGAAGGTGCTTTATAGCCTGGGCTGGTTCGGATTAAAAGGAGAGTATCGTCCGCATATTTCAGATCTGTGATCGGAAAATCTGAGTGAACAGAGGGCAGAGACGTGAACAGAGAGCGACATTCAACATGTAAATCCTCAAAGAGAACCGAGAGGACAAGAATAAATGGATAAGAGGATAGAGGACAGCCTTGTCTGACACCCCGTTTAAAAGGGTACAGTTTGGAAACAATCGTGCCGTCTCTTACCGAAAAGGTGGCATTGGCATAAAGAACCATCGAGTCAACAATGAGCCGGGATTCCTTTACGAAGGAGAGATGTACATAAAGAAAAGTGGATCACCGAATCGACTGCTCTAAAAGGCGACGCAGTATAAAAAGTGGTGTGCTGGTGGACCGCCCAGAGCGGAACCCAAATTGATGTGGAGAGAAACGATCGTCGATGGTATCTTTCAGCCTACAATGCAGGAGAGCAGCACATATTTTATAAACTGTGATTGTGAGAGAAATAGGACGATAACTAGCAGGAGATTTGGGATCTTTCTTTTTGCTTTTCTAAATCATGACAGCCGGGGCCTGTTTCCAACAAAAGGAGAAAAGGAGATGTCTGACGGGGTACAGTATCTTATCCGAGATAACAGGCGCGTCGGAGGAACACCAAACCTCCGTTCGCAAGGTATTTCGCAAGTACCTCTGCCTTCAGTGATGTGCTGCAATTTTTTCCATTGGGTTGAGACAACGACTGTGTTTGGGGGGTATAAGGTTTCCGGACGAACCTCGGTGTGGCCCATTGTTTGGTTGGTGGGCCTGTGTTTGCCTGGAGGAGATTATTGCAGAGATGCTGCCTTTCATGTTTTTTTGACTTGTCGTACAGCTTTTCTTTTTTAGTAGTGGCGACATCTGAGGAAGTAGTGTTGTTAATCTGTTTGATAAGAGTTTTGGAAAACGAAGAAAGGTATTCTTTTTGAGAATTATCGACACCTTCTGGCCTGAGGTGGCTGGCGGCCTCTAGGACAGAGGAGAGAAACGAAGACTGGGCTTCGATATTTGCGGGAAGAGAGACATCAGGAAGGAGCAAAGGAAGGACAGGACGAGCCGGAAAGGACGACCAACGGTCGTGTAGGATGTGATGCCTTCGAAGGCAAGGTGATCTGCGTGGGTATTTCCCTCATGTGATCATGTGAGAGAAGTCGAACAGGCGAGCGGCGGGCAACAAATGAAAGCAGTTGCTGTGTAAGCTCCGGGGAGCGGTGGCGTCGCCGGTGGAGGCCGTGGCTTCAGACATGGCTCAAACGATGGACAAACTTCTCGTAAAGGACGTGAAATCCCATAGTTGAGAGAGCTGACACATCTTAGGGAACATAAATCTAGAAAGTGAACACAACTGCGAAAGAGCTGGCACCACTGACACTTTAAGGTGACTGCTCACTTTCGGGGCGAGGGTTTCCTGATGAGAGGTCCACCACAGCTTGTGCCAAAAGCCTTTGCCCTCTGCGCTGATGAGGTGAACATCATGATGCCACGGCCGGAGTATGAGGCCCTGCTGGAGAGCATGATGCAGGCATGCCAGGCCGGATATTGCCTAGAACACCGGCCGAACTCAGATCTCAAAGCATTCCAGCATTCATTGAGGACGCTTCCGTTTGGCATGAGGCAGTTCGAATGGCCGCTCGATGCCAAAACAACAGACGAGATTTTTGTGTCTTTGTGGGTGGATGATTGGTCTCCAAAGAGCACTTCCAAAACAGCTGTCATTTTGGTGCTCTCTAGCATCCAGCAGCCAAGCTCTGCGTCTTGTACCTCTTCGTCCTGATGATGAAGTTCTTCAAGTCACCTGGCTTCATCATGGGCACGATTCCAATTCAGAGCCGTTTCGTGGGAGAGCTTGGTATGTCTTAAGTCTTGGGCCTTCAAGTCTTGGGCTTGGTCCGCGACAACGGTGCCCCATGTCGTGGACTCGTGGTCTGCTCCGAGGTCTTTCAAGGCAAACGCTCAGCTGGACGTTGTCATCACGACTTTGTCGGGCTCTGTTAAAGAAGCTGGGACTTCACGCTTTGCCGCTTTGCCTTGGCTGCTTGCTGTTCTCGACACCTGACTCAGGATGTGTCTCACTTTGGGATTGTCTTCCTGACCATTTTCCTCTGCCTCTCAGTTGAAGTTTACGGATGCCATCTGGGCTTGGCAGGGAGTGGACGCCACTGTAGGTGTCTTTCTAAACTCGGTGCTTTGGGAGCTCTCTTGCACCGAGCAAAGCCAGACTCATGTCTTGAAGATCAGGCTACGCTTGGAGCGGTCATGTTCGAGCCCCAGCCTTTGCCTGCCGTCGGAGTTCGAGACATTTGAGACATTCGACAGTTCTCAAGTGGTTGGGGGGGCCGGCAGGTGTTTCGGAATGTCCCAGCAGCCCTGCACACGAATCATGGCGTAACAAGCTCCTGGTAACTCGGGAACCTGCTTCAAACCTTCGAAAGCCGCAGCGGTTCTCCAGATCTTCTTCGGGAAGACTACAGAAGGTTGCAGTACGCTGCTCGGCCAGAAGATCCCCCGCGATGTGAGCATGCTGGAAGTTCCTCCTTTTGCCTTTTTGTGTGCAGCAATGTGGTAAAGCCTGCGTCGGCAAGGCATGGCCTGGCAGTATGATGTTGATCGTGGACCCCAGTCCAGCAGTCCAAAGCAGAATCCAAAGTATGAGGACATCTAATAAGGGACCTGATTTGGGCGCTCCCCATGTTCAAGGATGCTGGGTGCCATCTTCTGGCGCTGGTCCAGTGTTCCGGCATGAACATCAGGTTACACCTCCGTCTTTCACAAATGAGTCCGGTAGACTGTGTATTCGTGAATGCAGTTGGACAAGCTTGATGTCAGGTTGTGTTAGAGCTTCGTGAAATGCATGACTTTCTCTGCTGTGATGTCTATGTAGTTACAATGGGTGAACAAGTGGAAATCCACGGTCACCTTCTGGAGAGGGGCAGAATGGGAAATGAGCAGGTTCTGTCGCTTGTGAACCGAGATGTTGACCTTGCTCCCGTGCTGCATGCGGTTTCAAGCTGCGCTCGAGATTTATTCTTCTATGTAGGGTTTCATCATCGCCAGAGACCCAACGTGCAAGGGACGCATGAAACATGTTGGCTGCATGAGTTCAAAATCCCCGCGTCATGCTGCATCCTGCATGTCGACAGGATTGCATCCCAGTTGCAGAACCATCTGCCCCTGTGTAGCAGGGCTTCATACCCGACCAGAATCTACACTTGAAGGCTAGCGGCTAGATGCGTGCCGCCTCCAGTCGGGATTTCCAGACGGGGAAGCGGAGCAAGCCTGCCTTGCGACGGATCTTGGGACTGAGGTGGCGTGGGAGTTGGCGACATGGAAGATCTCGATTTGCTTGGCCGAGTCCCGTGCTTGAACAGAAGTCCGCAGCTTCGGCATCCTGCATCACAGAAGTGCTCGATCCGTGCCGCGCGAAATGGAGCTCGCAGGTGAGGCGGTAGTTTCCATATCGCAAGCTGAGATCCTCGGCTACACCTACACTTTGTCATACGAGTTCTTGGTGCAGCACTCGGCTAAACAATGGCTTGCCAAGTCGCAAGAATTCATGCTGCGCTCGACAGTGCCATATTGACCCCCTGCCATGTGCCCACTCTATCAATATGTTCGATTGTTGCTCCGAGACTGTCTAGCAACGAACACTGGAACAGTTTCAACGTTCCACAATCGAACCGACGAGCTGCTGCTGGCGACAGCACATTGTCAGCTCCGCCCGCGGTATTTGAGTCTCTCATTGTTTCTGGGGCAGTTCGGTCTGAGCCCGACAGGAGTTTTACGATGTGCCCGTGTTTGCTCCTTGTCTTTGCGATTCTCCAGCCTGCTTGGGGCACAAGGGATAGGTGTTTCTTTTGCGGCTATGAGTTCCCGAAGTAAAAAAACCTCAACCTGCGTGCCGAAATGAAACCGTTTCACACGCAGCATGGAGTAAAGCATGAGACGTGATGTCTGCTCCACAATTTGATGACACCGGCTTAATGAGGTGCCCGGTACTTTTTTTCGGGTGTTTCTGCTCATTGCGATCCTAGCTCTCGGGTGCCGAATTGCCGAGCTCCGACCGAAGCTCCGAAGAACGAGGCACAGCGTGGCACAGCAGGAACCCTGTGTCGTCTTGGCTCACGAGTGGGGTCTGATTGTCAAAATGGATGCCTTCCTGTTGAAGCCTTTTCCCAAAAGTTCCGCATCCCGAGGCCTGACACATTAGCATGGTAGTTTAAACGCCTTCTCATTTCGAGAGCTTTTGGTGGACGTCCGTGTCAGCAACACTTCAGGAAATCTTTCAGCTTAGGTGCTGAATCTGCTCTTCGGCATTCTGTTTGGCTTGATCTTTGCTGCTCGGACTGCAGCCAGCCGGTCCGGTCCGTCATGGTTGAAAGCTGGCACAAAGTTGAGGAGTCCTACGGCCGGACCCAGAAGGAGGCAGGGAATCCCATCTCGGTGGTGGAGCAGACCCACAGCTGCAGTTTGTCAAAGTACACATTGCCTTGCTGCCCATGTTCTTTAGCACGACTAGATGCATGGCAATGCGTAACTGTCGCATGGCCGTTCGCGAAGCGAAGTCTGGCAAGACAAGGATTCGCCGGGCTGTGAAGGAGATGCCGCTTGCCTGAGTTGTTTAGAGAGAGAGAGAGAGAGATGGCTCATACCCCGGAGCAAAGCAAAGCAAAGAGAGAGAGAGAGAACCATTTTGGCTCAAGGTGCCTACAGCGACTCCGAAGACGACCTGATCCACGCCAGCTCAAGGGGGGGCCTTTGGGGGGGGAGAGAAGTTCCTGGCTGTGCCTCTGGAACTCCCCTCGGCCCGCCCAGGTCCTCCTTACAAGTAACTAGTCCGGCCCGCGTCCTGAGGGAGCCATAATCACAGAGGGCAAGTTTGCAGCACTTCCTCAGTGACGGCGACCTGGTTACTGCAAGAGCAGGGGGAGACAGACTTCTTCACCATCCGACTCCGTTTTCAGAGGACCAAGGTTCGCGACCTCTACCTCACGACTGGGTGGGGGACTTTGTGACCTCAGAGATCGGGACTGTGGCAGGAAGGGGGGCATAGTGCAGAGTGAACTACGCCATGGCGGCCCGAAGGGGGGGAACAATGTAAGCTGTGCAGGTTTGGAGGGGGGGCGTCTGCCAGACGGGATTCCGAAAGGTCCACGTGCGCGAGGACCCAGAATGTAGACTGCATGGGATCGCCGGAAGAATGAATGTCAGAGCGCCGCAGCCGCACCCTGCACAGCCGCCGCCCGCTCCGATAGCAGCAAGGAGGGATGCAACCACACCTCTACAACCGCCACCAGCTACAACAGCAGCGGGGGGGGAATGCAAACGCATCCTTGGACAGCAAGACCCAGTTCCCCACCAGGGGGGGACTCCACCTACTTTATGAACCGACAGCGGAAGACAAATGGATCTCCAGACAGATCGCAACCTGCGAAGAAGGAGGCTACAAGGACGCTCAAACGGGGAAGCCTCAACAGAGAAGACGAGGCAAGCTACGAGCTCTACCAGCAGCGCTTCTCCGAACGCTACAGAGTGGGGGAGCAAGCTGACCGGTTGGTGCAGATAGTCGACCGCTACATGCCGAGAACAGCGGACGAGAACAGGGCCTGCGTCATGCACTACCCGGACAAAGTGGGGGAGATGCTGAGATGCTCCAAAAGGCCTGGAAGCTTCGCAAGAAGATTCGAAAGAGGCAAAGTCGGGGGCCGGTACTTCAGAAGCTCGAAAGCATGGAGAACAGCAGCAAGAAAGAGCCCGACCCAGTGCAGAAGAACATGCGACGATGAGAGGAGCAGCTGAGGGGACAGTGTTGCCGAGTGGGAGAAGGGATGCCAGTGGTTCGGAAGACAAACGCTCGACTGGGGGGGGAGATGACGACGACAGTGACAGCACCACCGAAGTCGCGAAGCCAACAGAGGGAAGCGCAAGACGCCACAGAAGACCAATGGCCATGGGGACCTTCGGGCAGACCCTCAGACGGGGGGGAAAGTGCAGGGCACATGGCACAAAGACCCAACGAACTTGTGGGGGAGCCGCAGCAATGGCGCAACCGGTTGGGGGCACTGAAGCCCAACGAACCAGAAGGGGAGCCTGGACCGAGCTCCCGTGTGACAAGAGCGACCGCTGAAGAGGACGAGACAGACACCGTGCGCGGAGGACGGCCGACAGCAAGCCTAACCCCCAACTTGAGCTGGCAAGTGCGAAAAGTACAAGAACATATGTCCGTGTCGCGATGGAGGGGGAGTACTACCAGAAGCCCTTGTTCTGAAGACCAGTGAGTGAACGCTGTGGGAAAAACATGTTTGGTGCGTCGTTACGCTACTTTGTTACCTTCTGCCGGGGGTGTTGCATTCTGCACTGTAGTGAACCCTCTAGGGGGAACCGTTTGTCACATTCTGTCGCTACTCGACGAAATGCAGGCCCTTGTAAAAATTAGCTGGGGCACCCGCCTGTCCTTATGACCTGCATTTGTTTTGTTGGGCTGTTGTTTTTACCTTGACGGGCGGGGGAACCACTGCTGCTTACCTCTGTCCTTCTGTGAAACCTTCACTACCTGACGAAGTCCTCTCCTTTCGTTGCCAATTCGTTGCAGTTCCGTCGTTGAACGACGAAGTCCGATCCATCTACTACCAGCTAATTTGCACCTCCCTTGCCCCATGCCGACATGCATGGGGAGGGGGAATTCAACCGGCAGTTGTACTTTTGAAAGCAGTTTCTGGAAGCAGTGCAACACGCGCAATTACGGAAGTACTTCCTTGTCCTTGTTGTTGTTGTTGTTGCCGCCACGGATCACAGCAGGCTGCTTAGCTGTGCAAACAGGGCTCGGGGCACTCACGCTAGAGGCTCGCAGCGGCTCCCCTTCTGCGAAGCTTAAGGGACTGTCCTCTTACAGAGCCATAGCTGCGCCACGAGTCGAGAGTTGCTGTGATCTGCCGGGTCCCAATTCCCGGGCCTCTGTCTAACGCCGCNACTGTCCTCTTACAGAGCCATAGCTGCGCCACGAGTCGAGAGTTGCTGTGATCTGCCGGGTCCCAATTCCCGGGCCTCTGTCTAACGCCGCAACAGTCTGACACGAGGTAGGCGGTAGGATTTTCACCTATCCGCAGGGTGAAAGGAGTCGAACTGTCTCAGCTCGGCGAAACTAGCGGACGGCGCATATTGCATGCACCAGAATTCATTCCAGAGCATTCGCAAGAAGGCTTTTCGCA
>BGNK01001779.1:0-129288 GCA_003297005.1 Symbiodinium sp. clade A Y106
GCGGTTTTTTACTTTCCTTTCGCGGACCCATCGCGGATCTTTCGCGGACACATGTTCAAACCATTTTATATAAATGCCAACACAAGGACCTTTAGATCAATGCTCATATATATATATATTCACCTATTCGTGTTTATTTATTGATTTAGATGATACCTTTCACCGTTCATCTACATAACTTCCTTATGGGGCACCTTCATTATCATAAACTACTAGTGCGACTTGCAGCGCAAAGGAAGCCCGAACATAGAACAGACTTCCGGCCTGCAATTCTATTTGCCCGAAGGCTAAAGCCCGTAACCCAAAACTAAATCCCAATCAGTCCTAAACGCAAAAACTCTAAAGCCCCGAAACCCAGACGATGCTTTCGCATACCACGTCTCTACGAGTTTCAGCCGATGGTTCGATTAGCAATACAGTAAACCCCATAAAGTTGGAAACCGGATAAAGGCCAAATCATGCTGGGGTTCCCTATACATTACTCTTAAGGATTGAGGCTATTGGGTTTCCAACTTTTAGGCTTCTACTGCAAGGGTTTAGGATTTAGAGTTCTCGCAATGACAAGCCTGAAAAGGCATCCTAATGTCAGAGAGTGACACAATTCCATGAAGAGCGTTCTGCAAACCCAAGTCTCAACACTCTAAGCCTCTCGCCTCAATGTCCAACCCTTTCGAAAAAACCCTAAACCCAAACCGAACCTGGGTACTATTGGAATCCCATAAGGAGCCCTTAACAGAATCTTTTCAACGACTCTGCACCGTCGGACCTGATAGCTCAGGTGGAAGCCGAAGAGGAAGGCTGTCGGCAAGCCCAACCTCGAGCTGAAAGCTTGAGCTTGCAACCCTTTAGGGTTCCTTAAAAGGGATCTTTGGGGTTCCTTTAATAAGGGGTCTGGAGGGTTCCGTAAAAGGGATCAATAGGGCTTAGGGCTTTCAGGGGTTTAGGGTTTCGGCTTGGGGCTTGGGGGCTTAAGGCTTCAAAGGGCTTAGGGTTTAGGCTTAGGCTTCAGGGATTTTGGGTTTTTTTTGGGGGGGGTTTAAGCTGAAGGTGTAGGGATTTGCGGCTTCGAAGCTTAATCCTGAGGGCTCAGGATGTTGTAGGATTTTAGGGTGTTCGGCTCTAGGGCGTTCAGGGTCTCAGGGTTTAAGACTCAGGCTTTTGGATTTAAGATTTAGGGCGTAGGGCTTGAATGTTTAGGGCCTTCGGGCTTCAGGGTTTTTTTTTAAGGGTGTATCGGCCATTCTCTCCGCCAGCCTCGCAAGGCCTACACCAAGATTACAAACACCTCGGCTTCAGGGTTTAGGGTTTCAGGTTTAGGGCTTTTCGCTATTTGAGGGGATTTTAAGGCTTTAGGGCTTAGAGCTCTTGGGTTTCGGGTACAGGCGTCAATTCTGGAGGTTGGGGGCTTCCAGTGTGTTAAATTAACTGGTGGCCTAACACTCCACTGAATTCGGATGTGGGCCTCTGTTGCAGATTAAGTGAGGTGAAAGACTTCAGCACTCAGGGCTTAAAACACTAGATTCGGATTTTGGGGCGTACTATAGTATACTTTTACCTTGAAACCACCAGGAGTGGTATCTCTAATTTTTCCGACCCCTGAGTATAAGCTGTACTCAGAGCCTGCGCTGAAATTCTCAGCCACACTTTTTTTGCACTAAACCCCTTCACTTCCAGAATTGGCGACGACAGTAACAGATATTTTTTAAGGTCTTCATACGGGCCTTATCGCCCTGATACGGTTTTGCAGCAGCTCATAGTAAATGGCAATGAAGGTTCTTCAAATGCCTAGAGTCTACCAAAACACAAACAAGCTAGAATCCTACATGAGCAACACACAAATACAAGCTACATATGACATATGCGTGCAAGATAATGCACTCGCTAGATAAAACAAAAACAACAACTCCAAATCAAATTTAAAGCAGGCCCCATGAAGAAGTTTCAAACGATATGGTGCCCTATCGAATAGTAAGACTTGTTCTACCCTTACGAAACCCGAAACCTTAAACCATGCGAAAGTCTATTCAAACCCTCTGATGCCGTCGACGAGATACCAAAGTACCGAAATCAGCGGCGCGGCGCGCTTCGTCCTGGCTCTCCCAAAGTTTAGTAGGGTTCCGGGTTTAGGGTACACAGTTAAGTTTAGGGTTCAGGGTTTAGGATTTAGGATTCAGGGTTTGGAGCTTAGGGGTTTCAAGAGCATGCCTACTGTTGCTGTCACCGGCGCGAAGCTTGGTGTCATGGCTATCATCGCACTGCTATATGCTGTCATCGTTGCGCTGTAACCTTATATCTGAAACCTTAAACCCTGGAAAGTGTTACGCCTTGGCGGCGGAGGCAAGACTTCTAGACACACCAGGCACACCCTGTATACATACATTAGCATAGCTCATGTATCTAATATGATCCTCCAAGTTTAGAACGCGGCTCACAGCCAGTCATTGCAGTAAGTGCATAAAATCTGTACAAAAAGGCTCAAGCAGGCACTCAGGCGTCGGCTGAAGGTGTAGAGTTTAGGGGTACAGTATACTGCGCTAAAGCACTATACCGCCAGAGCGTAACGTCCTGAAACCCTAAACCCTAAACCTACCCGAAACTGGAGATAAAGTTTACCTTTGCTACAGAGCTTCCTGTGAGGAAGACAATGGACAATGGAGTCTAGCCAGTATTCACCTCCAAGCCTATCACCCTGATACAAAATCCTAAACCCTAAACTCATTAAAAAAACTCAAGCCCTGAAGCCTCATAGAGAATCAGCGCTTTAGGATGCCGAGGGTTTAAAGTCGGTGATTTCGATGAAACCCAAGGCCCGAACCCCGGCAAACTGAACCCTGAACCCGAGATCTTGAACTCCCAAACCCCGAGCCCGGAAACACGACACCTGCGACGTTTCAAGAGCCCCTGCGCCCAATTTTTTTTTTCATTTCTCCGGGGTTGGGCTCATTTGCGCTTGCGAGGGGGGGCTGCTGCCCGTGAGCCTAAAAGGACTGGATCTCTGAAAGCATCGGGGCAGCTAGCAAGCAAAGGGTGTAGGCTTCAGGGCTTAGCATTTAGCAGTTTCGCAATTCTGCATACAAGTTTTACGAGGTTTTGTCGCGAGGGATTTGAGGTTCATCTTGATTGGTTTGGGCTTTGAGGAGAGGCTCCGAGGTCATCGGGCGGCAAGGGCCCCTCCTCGGGCTGGCTCGATCCACGTGTGGGACGGGCCTCTAATGCCTCGAATTACGACAGTGTCAGGGCCACCGCTCGCTATAACAAAGACGGTTTAGGGTTTAGGGTTCAGCTTTAGGGTTTAGCCCTGGAGTTTAATGGGCTTGGGGTCCAGGATTTAGGGTTCGGCAGAACAATGATTTTGGAGGGGCGGTTAGGGTTTCGAGTTTAGAACTGTGTGTTGGTTTTTGTGGCGGTAGTGATGATTGGGACGGCAAGCGACATCTTGATCCTTCTGCCAACTTCGCGGTTGCCCTGGGGTCGCGCCTGATACAGAGATACACATTGCTGCAGTGAGCAATGCTGTGGCCATCGGGGAATAGCACAAAAAACATCTGAACAGCCCCCTTCTGGCCCACAAGCCTGCCTGGTACAAAGGGAGACAGGGGAGAACCAGCTTTCATGTGCCGTGCACCAAACGCGATTATCCTTCTGTTTGTAGCATAAGGAAACAAAAACTCCGCTCCTACGCCTGCGCCCACACCATCCCAACCGAGGTCATCACCAATGGAGGCGCCGAGCGACTGCACTATTGGGCTTTTCGTGTATACATACATGGTATAACTAGACAAGGACTAAACATGGATCGCAGCTTTAAGAATTGGAATTGAATAGGGTTTGGGGGGTATATTACATTTTAGTCAAATAAGGAACCCCAAAATAGTATCGGTAATTCTATAGGCCGCCCATATTTTTTAATCGCTCGGAGCCCTAAACTGCGGGAGCCCCCGAACAGGCGCAGCGAATCTCCTCCAGCTCCCTCTGTGCTGCGGCAGGCTGAAAAAGTTTTCGAGCTCCCCACATCGGGTTCCGAAGAGGATCTGGGGCTCGGGGTTTAGGTGTGGGCTGTAGGGACTTAGGGTTTAGGCTCTGCGGTGTTGTGGTCCAGGGAGGGTGGGGTTCAGGGATCAGGGGTGGGCTTAAGGGGGGATTTAGGGTGTGGGGGTCTAAACGGGGGGTTGTGTCCAGGGATTGCTGGTTTCAGAGACCGGGACTCACCACGAAAGATGAGTGGCTTGTGCTTTGAAAGCCGGACTCTTAGAGGCTACTTGCCCGAAACCCTGAACCCTAGTAGAGCTTTCGTTCCACTTGCTTGGTCGCATTAGGGTTCCTTGAAAAGGGGTTTGCATAAGGCCCCAGATCCAACTACAAGGTGCAAGGGTCAAGCTTAGAAAGTTTGGGGTGTCTGTAGCCTCGGTGTCGTCTTGGAGCTTCAGGGCGACCCTCCGGATGGCTCGGTATGTCTCTGGTGAAGAACCGCGAAAGATGGAGGCCCCAAGCATTCATCCACAGCGTGCTTGAGCACATAATTCCGTGCATTACAGGTTTAATGAATGAACTAACTTCGTCGGTGTGTTCACCTCATGGCCGTCGTAACCGGCATAGGCATGTGAGCACTCGGCACCTGGTCGGAACTTTGACCGTTTCATTGATACCCTTATATAGTACTCTAAATCGTAGTCTTATTATAAGGACCCACAAAAAGGTACCCCTAAGTTTCGGAAACTCCCACATGACATCTGGCCAATCACGTTGGTTTGCAATCAAGCACGGGAAGTCACAGAACTAGCAGTAGTGGCAGTAGTGGCAGTAGTAGTAGTAGTAGCAGAAAGCAGTAGCAGAAGTAGTAGCAGTAGCAGCAGCAGAATAACAACCTACTGTATTTCGGGCGGGCCTGCACGTAGCCCGCGGAGTAGCCGGCAGAGTACCAGGCAGGGCTCGTGGCCGTCGGGATATGCTGCAGCGTCCTGGCCCCACTAGGGTTTATGGAAAATGAACCACAGTTCCCGTTTAAGTGAAAGCTGGGCAGTGTATTTTCGAGCTAAAGGCTAAGGGCTTTAACTCTAAGGTTTGATGTTCTCGGTTCATGCTCTCACCAGTGCTCGCGGTTCCTGACCTCACCACCGCAAGGTATGTAAACCCTGACGAAGCCTGGGCATCTCAACCCTCAGCCCCAACACGAGAACCTGAAACCCTCCACCCTGACAACCCCATGATGAATTTCGGCTCTATAAACTATAAAGCCTCCGCACAGTTCCCGAAAAGCCTTTGAACAAACAACAAAGGCCGATAAAGACCCTCATGGTATACATCCATCACATGCTTTGAGGTATATCTTGGGTACCTCCCCCAACCTGTAACAGTCTGTATTAGGGGTCATACTAAGGGCTTTCTATAAACATATAGCAAAAACGCACCAACTAGCCCTGCAACGGGCAGTATCCAAGGTATATCCAGTAATTAAGGGGCAGCGGGCTTTCTGGGTAAGGGTCGAGGGTGTTCGAGGGCCTTTATCGGATGCGCTTGATGGTGGTGCTGCTTTAGGGTTGGGGGTTTGGGGTTTAGGGTGGGTTCGGGTTCCCGATGCTAGTTGGAGGGTCATTAAGACATAGAAAGAAAGGTTATAAAAAGGTAACTATTCCTATAACTACTCATGTCATGTCCCCAATTGAGGTACTTGTAACATTACTTAACGAGTTTGAGGCTTTATAGGGTTGAGAGGGTTTAGTGATTAGGCTAGGGTGCTTAGTCATAAGAAGACGAGCAGAAGACCTTCGTCCAAGACCGGGCGTTCAGGGTTTCGGGAACAGGCGGTGTCTGGTTACAGCAGAAACGACTCTTACTCACGCTATACTTAATTCGGCCCTAGCCATTGTTACCATTAAAGCTCTGACTCTAACTATCATGTTCCCACACGTTACACTAAACCCTGCCTAGAACCCTGCCTGGAACTCTGAACCCTGAACCCTGAGCCCGAAACGCTTTAATGCTGCTGCCAGACCTCGAGAGAGGCTGCTGCGCAGGCGTGCGGTACTGCACCTTCATTGGCTCTGAGTTGAAGAGGTGGTCGGGTTCAACTCATTACCCAGTAGTGTACACACAGTACACACATGGACCATCCCTCTACTCATCGGTCACTCCATGTGTGTATTGATATCATACGCGCATATATCCGTCACCCGGTGTGTGTGTGTGTGTGCGCGTATCCATATCATACGTGCATATATGCACATGACAATGATGGCTTGTCGGAATATGCAAACCACATCGATATGCGTAGGGGTATATAGAGATGTTGTGTACAGATTGTGCAATGCAGTGTACAATGCACGTGCATGCAAACACCTACATGTATTCACTTTCCGAGCCAGAGCAAAGGCCACGAACGATTCTGCAACACCCTATGAAACAGGAACCTAAACCCTAAACCCTAAACCCTAAACCCCAAACCCCAAACCCCAAACCCTAAACCCCAAACCCTAAACCCCAAAAAAACCCTAGAGGCCCAGGGAACCTGCGGGGTGAGCTGCGGGGACACCACCGCGCCGGGCACACCTTTCGGGGCTTCTCGACTTCGATTTCTTTCGAGGCTCAAGGGCTGCTCTAGGGTTTAGGGTTTAGGGTTTGGGGTTTAGGGTTTAGGGCTTAGGGTTTGGGGTTTGGGGTTTAGGGTTTAGGGTTTGGGGTTTGGAGTTTAGGGTTCAGGGTTTGGGGTTTGGGTTTAGGGTTTAGGGGCTTTTCAGAGTTTAGAAGGGGTTCTGGTGGGTGTATAGTAGGGTGTACAAGGTTTTGAAAGGGTGATTGTTGGGGTTTATAAGTGGTTTATAATGTTTTGAAGGGGTTTACAGGGGCCTTCTGGGTTTCGTATAAACGATTCATAAATACGCGTAGGACCCCAATGCCGAAACCCCGAAACCGAAACCGAAGGGCTAAAGGCTCAAGAGTTGCAAAACTGGATTCGTTAAGATTTGGGTTTAGGTTGAGGGTTTGGAGTTTAGGTCTACAGTTCGAGGTTTGAGACCGGAGGACTTTATGACCAGATTGGGCTATGGCTGCTGCCGATTGGATTCTTAGCGTGCTGCCGATTGGATTCTTAGCGGGTTGCTTGACGAGGTGAACAAGGTCGTGGTGCCTACAGATAGCTTACAAGCATTGGGGGAAAAGCATTCGCCACCACACCTTGAAATCTTGCGTGCTTGAGGTCTAAGCCCTTCCCATAACAAGCTGTGTTTCGATTATTTGCTGCCTTGGTGGCACTGGATCCAGGGATGCTCCCCCGAGCCCCTGATGCTCATGTTAGTTCCTGCCTTGCGGCTGCCCGAGCCAGTGATGCTGATGATGCTTCCAGCGTTTTGCTACCTTGAGGGCGCTCTTTGCTCGTGATAATCTCGACTCTTTGCTGCTATGTCGCCCCCCGAGCCGATCATGCTCATGATGCTGCGGATTGTTTGCTTTGCTTTCGGCCTTCCGATTCTTTGCTGCCTAGCTGCCCACCCACGACAATGATGCGCTTTGCTACTCGGGGTGCCCAACCCAATGATGCTGATAATCCTGCGATCACGTGCTTGCTTGCCCCCCAATCCAATGATGCTCATGATGCTTCTGATTGCTTGCTCACTCGCCGCCCCGCAAACCAATCAAGCTCATGAAGCTTCCGGTCGCATGCCTGCGTGCCGCCCCAATCCAATGATGCTCATGCTTCCAATTGCTTGTTTGCTTGCTTGCCGCCCCCGAAACCAAATGCTCATGATGCTTCCGATTGCTTGATAACCACGAAACCAATGATGCTCATGATGCTTCCGGTCGCTTGCCTTGCTTGCCGCCCCCCAATCCAATGATGCTCATGATGCTTCCTGTCGCTTGCTTTGCTTGCCGCCCCCCAATCCAATCATCATGAACCGGTCGCTTACTTTGCTTGCCGCCTCCAAATCCAATGATGCTCATGATGCTTCCGGTCGCTTGCTTTGGGTGCCGCCCCCAAATCCAATGATGCTCATGATGCTTCCGATCGCTTGCTTTGCGTGGCGCCCCCCAATCCAATGATGCTCATGATGCTTCCGGTTGCTAGCTTTGCATGCCGCCTGCCAATCCAGTGATGCTCATGATGCTTCCTGTCGCTTGCTTTGCTTGCCGCCCCCGAATCCAATGATGCTCATGCTTCCGGTCGCTTGCTTTGCTTGCGACCCCCAAATCCAATGATGTTCATGATGCTTCCGGTCGCTTGCTTTGCTTGCCGCCCCCCAATCCAATGATGCTCATGATGCTTTTGGTCGCTAGCTTTGCTCGCCGCCTGCCAATCCAATGATGCTCATGATGCTTCCGCTCGCTTGCTTTGCTTGCCGCCCCCCCAATCCGGTGATGGTCATGATGCTTCCGGTGGCTTACTTTGCTTGCCGCCCCCGAATCCAATGATGTTCATGATGCTTCCGGTCGCTTGCGTTGCTTGCCGCCCCAAATCCAATGATGCTCATGATGCTTCCGGTCGCTTGCTTTGCTTGCCGCCTGCCAATCCAGTGATGCTCATGATGCTTCCTGTCGCTTGCCTTGCTTGCCCCCCCCCCCCNGGTGTTTTGAGAGTATTTAAAGGCTGCCAATGCGTGCCCACACCCCCCCCAATCCAATGATGTTCATGATGCTTCCGGTCGCTTGCTTTGCTTGCCGCCCAATCCAATGATGTTCATGATGCTTCCGGTCGCTTGCTTTGCTTGCTGCGCAATCCAATGATGCTCATGATGCTTCCGGTCGCTAGCTTTGCTTGCCGCCCAATCCAATGATGTTCATGATGCTTCCGTCGTTTGCTTTGCTTGCCACCCCCAAATCCAATTATGCTCATGATGCTTCGGTCGCTTGCTTTGCCTGCCGCGCCCCACCAATCCAATGATGCTCATGATGCTTCCGGTTGCTTGCTTTGCTTGCCAGCCCCCGCATCCAATGATGCTCATGATGCTTCCGGTCGCTTGCTTTGCTTGCCACCCCCCAATCCAATGATGCTCATGATGCTTCCGGTTGCTTGCTTTGCTTGCCAGCCGCCAATCAAGTGATGCTCATGATGCTTCCGGTCGCTTGCTTTGCTTGCTGCCCAATCCAATGATGCTCATGATGCTTCCGGTCGCTTGCTTTGCTTGCCACCCCCCAATCCAATGATGCTCATGATGCTTCCGGTCGCTTGCTTTGCTTGCCGCCCCCCAATCCAGTGATGCTCATAATGCTTCCGGTCTCTCGCCGCCGAAGCTCATGATGCTGCCGATTGCTTGCCCACGCGAAACCAATATGCTCATGATGCTTTTTGTCGCTTGTTTTGCTTGCCGCCCCCGAATCAAATGATGCTCATGATGCTTCCGGTCGCTTGCTTTGCTTGCCGCCCCCCAATCCAATGATGCTCATGATGCTTCCGGTCGCTAGCTTTGCATGCCGCCTGCCAATCCAGTGATGCTCATGATGCTTCCTGTCACTTGCTTTGCTTGCCGCCCCCGAATCCGCTGATGCTCATCATGCTTCCGATTGCATGCTTGCTTGCCTCCTCTCTGTCCAATGATGCTCATGATGCTTTCACTTGCTTGCCTATGTTCGGTCCCGCCTTCCAATGAATGCTTCCGATTGCGTGCTGGCTTGCTTGCCTGCTTGCGTGCTTGCCACCCGCAATCCAGTCATGCTCGGGATGCTTTGTCTTGCATGCTCGGTTGCAACCCCGAATCAAACTATGCTCATGATGCTTCCGAACGCATGCCCCCCGAAACAAATGATTTGCCTGCCGCGGATGCTTCCGGTGGCTTGCTCGCCTGCCACCCCGCAATTCATGGCTTCCGAATTGCTTGCTTGCCGCCCCCCAATCCCATGATGCGCATGCCACCAACCCACATAGAACCCGTGTCAGGTCCCCGGCCCCAGACCCTAGATCTATGTATATGTATACACATACATGCATACATACATACATACATACAGGGAACCCTAACCCTAAGCCCTTTTCCAAAGCCTTAAAACCAAACTTCTTCTGGCCAGGGGTGGCCTGGTACTGATGCACTCCAGCCAGCACTCTCCGTCCGGAGCACTTTGTGCGCCACCTGGCTGCGGCTAGGTTTGAGGGTTTAGGATTTTAAAAGGGTTTAGAGTTTAAGTCTAGAATTTATGAGGTTTAGTCCGGTTTAGCAGGGTGTGACAAGCTCTAGCAGGGTTCAGTAGGGACGCCCTGCCCATTGCAAGTCCCTGGAGTATGTGGAGCGGCGGCAAAAGGTAGCCTTGTATGTGGTGCAGCGAACGCCAGCCATACAGCAGGGCACCGCATATTGGGTCACCCACACTGGGACTCTCAAGTGGAGGAGGACTTCAAGAAACCAACCAGGGTTTCTCAAAGGCCTTCGCCCCTCACACCCCGGTCTTACAAGAACGCCGTATGGGAACCCTAAAAGGAAGCCACAAAGGGATCCCTAATAGATCCCTTGAGGGATCCCTGTAAGGGGTCCTTAAAGAGACCGGGTCTCGCGATCCGGATCCCTCGGGCCAAGTAAGAAAGCCGGCAGCACCGGATGCCCTGAAGCCATCGGCCACGCCTCATACTGCGGCGCCTGCTTCACAGAGACCTCTGCAGGCTTTCAGGAAGGTTTTCTAGGAGTTTACCTGTATTTTAAAGTTTTTACAAAGACGTTATCGTGCTCAAGGTTTTACAAGGTCTTATGAAGGTGTTACAAAGCTTTTTTCTGGGTCTATGTACAGGACTTAGGAGTCTATGGAACTATACTTACAGGGCTATCAGTCAAGATATTCACACCTGCACATTGAGCAAGCATTGCAGGCTTCAGGTATCTCTTGACATGGCTCTAGAAACGCTGTAGTTGTCGGTGTGGTCTCATGGGATTCGTAAACCCAAAACCCTAGACATCTCTAAACACTACAGTCTCAACCCTGAACCCTAAACCCTAAACCCCAAAACCCTAAACCCTAAACCGTTCAACCCTAAACCCGAACCCGGTGTTGAGATGTTTGCGGCTGGGTTGACTCGTGGGGCAGGGTTCGGCCAGGGATCTCGGGAAGCGGGGGGTTCCAAATGCCTTTGGCAAAAGGATCCTCCTTGAAGAACCCTTTGCAAGAAACGCTGAACCCAAGCCCCTCAAACCCTGAACTCTAGGTCTTTGCAAGGTGGCCTTAATAATTAGAATAGGGTTTTGGGGCCCATTATACTATAATTACAAAAAAGGAACCCCCAAAATAGTGTTGGTAATTATTCAGAGCCCCATATTACCCAGAGGGTCCATATACACTACCATTATGGAATTAGGCCCCCAAAACCACAATAGGGATGGTCTTTCGGTACCTAATTCCATAATGGTAGTATACATGGACCCTCTGGGTTAAACAAGCCTTGCGCAAAACCCTAAACCCTAAACCCAAAGGTTTTTTTTGTGCAGCTTCAGGGTTTGCGGATGTTGCTTGGAGGCTGGGGCTTCCTGAGGCAGGCAAGTCCAAACTCTGATCCCTATGAATTACACTGCATAGTATATTAGAACAAGGTGCTGTGTGATTATGAGTGTTCGGTTATATCAAATTATACTATACTCTGTTTTTACATGTGATATATTACAGTATAGCATATTATGAAACCCTCATCGAACCGAACAGATGCTATTTGCAGGCTGGGCCACAAAAATTACGAAATCTTTCCTTCCCGCGGTCCCTCCTTTCGAGTTCCTTTGAAGGCTTTTTTTGAAGGTTTTGAGACTTCCTGCTAGGATTCTACAAGGGTTTAGAGTTTAGAGTATAGGGTTTCGGGATTTAGGGGCTTAGGGGGTAAGACCTCAAACCCTGAAATCCGCAGCCCCTCAGCCCTGTAGCCCAAATCCCCAAACCCTAAGCCCAACCTCTCCTTTTTAAAAGGAGTTAAGGCAACCCGAGAAGGCCTCTACCTGCTGGAACTGCGCCGGCGCGTTTGCGCCACGGCGTCTTGGAGAGCCCAGAAGGGTAGGGAGCTCCGCCGAGTGGTGCGCTGCAGACGCCCTCGAGGGGTTTAAGGTTTAGGGACGTTTAGGGTTTAGGGTTTAGGGTTTATTGTATTCTTCAGGCCTCTTTGAAGTTGTGGTGCGGCCCCGTTCACTGCTCCCACTGCTCCGGTTACACAATAGCCGTGGTAGTCACAATAGTCATTTAGGGTGGAGGTTCGGGGTTTAGGATTGCTTTCGGGATGAGGTTTATACGGTGTACGAATGCAAGCGAACGGAGGTGGCGCTTGCTTTTGTGTCAGTGCAGGGTCGGGGCTTTTCAGCTTCACGCCTTGGTAGCATGTCTAAATTCTTCAGGGTTTACGGTCCAGGATTTAGCGTGCCATCATTACTAGTATCCACAAAGAAGGCCCTAGACCCTACATTCCCGCGTGCTTGTCGAAAGCACGATTTAGACAGTGACAATGACCTTTTGTGCTCTTTGAATAACACAAAAAACAGAAAATCAAGAGCGCCGCTGCAATCCTATCAGACCGTATAGATCCCTTCCCTTTGGGGGATCTTCAAAACGCGCAGCGGGCGATGACCCAGGGGAGTGGAGGCTTGGGCTTGGTTTTAGCTTGGGGAAGCTCGGAGTCGGATTTGGGAGTTGGGATTTTGGATCTTGCCCGGACTACCCTCTGGTATCTTAGGCCTTCAGGCCTTTAGGGTCCCTTAGGGCTTCAGGCCTTTGGGGTCCCTTAGAACTTCAGGCCTTTGGGGTCCCTTAGGGCTTCAGGCCTTTAGGGTGCTGGGGGGGTCTAGGCTGAAGTTTAAAAGCTTAGACCTTCAAACTCAAGGACAGTGCCTCCTCGCACCCCTCAAGCGCTTGAGGTTTGCATCCAGTGGGTGGCTCCGAGTGTTAGAAGCAAAACATGTTGTCGAGTGTGGGATCCGAATATTATACTATATTAAACTAGATTCAAAACCCTAAACCCTAATATTATTCTCCTTTCAAGTAGATTCAAAACCCTAAACCCTAACATTATACTACAGTAAAGTACATTCAAAACCCTAAACCCTGAACCCCCAGCATGGTTTCACCCGCGAAAGCGAAAGCCGACGAGGTCGCGGCAGCAGTCAAGAGCTTCGTGTCAGCCACGAACGGATGAGCACAGCCGTGTCCGCCTGCAAAGCAGCCTTCACGTAAACCGTAAACCCAAAACCCCTAAACCCCTAAACTCCTAAACCCTTAAACCATAAACACTAAACCCCTAAACCCGTTCTGACATCGCATCTTCCCATCTTCCCAGCAAGCACAAGGCGCCGCCGGCACGAACGCACCGCTCGCCTACAGCCAATCGCGACCGCAGAAGCTGGCTTGCAGAGGGGAGTTCAGTTGATTTCGGGTGTAGGGTACCCGTATTCTGGGAGGCATGATCTCGGACAGAACAGAACCCAGCTGATAACAGTTAAAGCTGTTCCAACGATGGGAGCCCCCGAACTAACTAAATTCATCTTGGGACTCGATGAAAAACCCCCATTCAAAGCCCGGTGGCAACACTCTCGAAACCCCAGGCTTCAGGGTTTAGGGTTCTATTGCAAAACCCTATCCAAAAATTTTTGGGACCCCTAAACCCTAACGCTCGGAAACCCTGGGGTTATATTGAAAGCCTCTCTCCAAACCCTTCGGGACCCCTAAAGCCCTAAGCCCCGGAAAGCCCTCAAGCTACCGTGAACCCTATACCCTCAACCCCAAAACCTAAATGCCCTAAACCTCAAACCCTAAACCCTAGACCTTAGACCCGAAACCCTAAAACCTAGACCCCAAAACCTAATCCCTAAACCCTTACTAATCCCTAAACCAGAAACCCGAATCCCTAAACCCTAAACCCTGCCCAATCCCTAAACCCTAATCCCTAAACCCTAATCCCTGAACCCTAAACCCTAAAACCTAGACCCTCGCTAATCCCCCCGCCTCGCACCCTGGCCAGGCGAGGACGCCTCCTTCATCACCCGGCCATCCTCGGGGCTGTCCGGTCAGTTTGGGGGGTTTGACTTTTTAAGGTTTAGGGGCTTCTGGTTTTGGGGGTTTTTAGGGGTTTAGGGGTTTTGGGGTTTAGGGTTTGGGGTTTAGGAGTTTAGGGGTTTAGGGTTTGGGGGTTTAGGAGTTTAGGGGTTTAGGGTTTGGGGGTTTAGGGGCTTAGGAGATTTAGGGGTTTAGATGTAATTGGGTTCGAGGGGCATTTGGAGCATTAAATGTTAAGGATAATACTTAAAGGATAACCGGGGCGTAGCAAGAATGCTCGGAAGTACCTCCAGAAGGGACTGACACGGCTTAGCGAGGATGGTTGTAGGTACCTCCAGCGAGGCTAGACCCAAATGTCACTGGTGACTATATTGCTCTGGTTACTTTACTTCGAACCCTACTTACCAGGTCCCTAGATCAAGAAGGATCCTACCACTGAAGGTCTATATGGCGGGAGTTTCCGACATAGGGGACCCTAATATAATAGTAGCATCCTTATTATAAGGACCCCAAAATAAGGGTACGCCCTTATTTCGGAAACTCTAAACCCTTGTAGAGCCCTTTAAAGGCACCCTTATAGTATCCTTATAGTAACCCTTTAAAGGAACCCTAAGATAGGCCCTGATTTTCGGAAACTCCCATATGACGAAGGAGCCCTGGTCCTGAAACTCCTATATGTCTGCTTATATGTTTGCACGTAGGTGTATCATTGAGTCTATGTGCGTATAATCATAAGGACCCTTAGGGGGGTAGGGGGGAGGGGGGTAGGGGGTCTTAATACCTACAGTAAGGACTGAATAAGGCTTGTTTAAGAAAGTATAGTCCCCTACCCCCCTCCCCCCAACCCCCCTAAGGGTCCCTATGATATAACTGCAGAGTAAAGCCCAAAAAGTTGGAAACCGGACTAAGGACAATTAGTGCTGGGATGCCGTATACATGACTCTTAAGGATTGTGGCTATGGGGTTTCCAAGTCTTGGGCTTCTACTGTACTTGTGCGTACATAGTTATAACATGCATATACAACTCTGTGTACACCTGTACTTGCCTCTTTATTCGTTTGTACTTAGTGCCTTTGGTAGAAAAAGCCGAAAACCTCTTCGAAGTGCCGAAGATAGGCAGCTCAAGGGCGAGTAGTAGAAGCAGGAAGCCTTGCTTTAGCCTGCACCTCCCTTCCCTTTTCATGTCATGGTAAAGGGGGAGAGAAAAGGTGTATGCCTGTTTTTACGGTTGGAAAATTCAGGAGTTGATGGCCCAAGGTGTTCAGCAATCTTAGGGTGCTTTGTCACTCAGGCAAGGCTCATCTGCCACTTGGACAAAGTTGCCGTACTCGTCCTGAAGGGCTTTAGGACTTGCGTTGCACATGGAGCTTGGGATCTTCGGTTTAGGGTTTCGGGTTTGGGGGGCTTAGGGCTTCGACTTCGAGAAGCCTTTGAACCCTCAACCCTACCACAGGTTCAGTTTAAGTTTTGTGTTCTGGGCCAAGGGCCTTAAGTCTCTGTCAGGGTTTGCACCTGTAGCCATGTTACAAGTGAAACTCTGTGGCTGTCGGCGGTCAGAATACATGCTGAAAAACGGCACGCCCAACCTACCCTAGTTGCTGAGTTCATAAGCCCCAAAAAGTGTACACTTTTAGTTTTATAGTGAGTAATATTTTCCGAAGAAGTGTAAAGTGTATCCACTCAGCTACTAAGCTACTATTTTCCCTCCCCGGCAGAGCGCCCCCTGCCCTCCTGCATGTACGCACCCTGCAAGCGCTGCTGCCGGTGGAGTTCGTCGTCCTGAACCTCACCGCGTCCCAAAAATTAGACAGGCTTCATATAAAAGAATAGAACAGAATATAGTAAAGTATAATATGGTATAGTATAACATAATATAGCAATGTGTCCTTGTGCAATGTGTCATACCATTGGCTCCAGGGCTCCAGGGGCTCAAGGGGGTCGGCTGGAGGGTTCAGATAGGGTTTAGGGTTGAGGGTTTAGGGTTTCGGGTTTAGGGTTGAGGGTTTAGGGTTGAGGGTTTAGGGTTGAGGCTTTAGGGTTTAGGGTTTCGGGTTGAGGGTTGAGGGTTTAGGGTTTAGGGTTTAGGGTTTCAGACAAGTTTCTTGGTTGGGTACTGCCCCTATACCGCAGCAGTCTATACCTAGGGCTACTATCAAGGGCCTTAGGGGTCTATACTACAAATCTTATTCAACTGTCGCTGAGTATGGGCAGTATCTAAACCCTAAACCCTAAACCGTGGGTTTAGGGTTTAGGGTTTGGGGTTCCAAGGTTGCTAGGATATGGGCAGTGCAGGATCGAGGGCTGAGCTGTTTGGGTTCAGGAAGCTTCTCCAAACTCTCTAAAAGGGGCGGGGTGAGTTAGGGATCTTCGATTACAAAGTTAGAAACGGATACTATTACTACTTATTCCTAAACCTCGTAAAGCCCTAAAATCCCTGCAAAGCCATTGAATTAAAGGAACCCTTGCAGGGGATACCATAACAATCAAGAAACCCTCGACTTAACCGTAAACCATAAACCTCCTCGGATAAGCTCAGGGGCATGGTCTCGACGGACGAGCTCACCTGAGCTCGGCATCTGCTTGCGGCCCTTGTGGTGTCTGGGGATGTGTTCTATAAAGGCCCAACGTTTCGGGCATAGCTGTTCTGTTTGATAAGGTAAGATCTGATCAGATAAGATAAGATAGGATATGATGAATTGAAATGTCACGTAAGATCAGACAGGAGAAGATAACCGAATCCCGAAATACAAGGTCCTAAAGCCTAAATTCGGCTGCCCTTTTGCGTCCAAAACCTGTACTACCACAACAGGACTTCCCCAGAACGCTCCATTAAAACTCTAAGCCCATTTAAACTAGGCCGACATCATGGTAAGGGCAATACTACCGGTGATGGCAACCCAAAATGATACTGATGCGACTGCGTTGCTAAAAATCTACGTAGTGGCAGCTATACGAACCCCCCTCGTGACCATGAATGATGATGGTGATAACATAGCAATAGTGATAGTACTAGTGATAGTGATCGTGGTGGTGACAGTAATGGTACGTCGTAACAAGCATTGATACAATTTATGGTATTACCATATGCAATCATCCTCGACCTCATCCTCCTCCTCCTGATCATCATGACCATCAACATCACTGTCATTCTCCACCGTCGTCCACCATCATCATCATCCTCATCATCATCATTCAATACCTGGGTGCTCCTCGAATCCCGCTCAAACCTGATGTTGTTGCCGATTGTGCTATAGAATATATTCAGCTAAGATCTAAAGCATGTTCAAAGAATCTTAGGAAGGCCCAGATAAACCCTAAACCCTGCAAAACCCCCTAAATCCCCTAAACCCTAAACCTAAACCCCCTGAACCCCCTAAACCCCCTGAACCCCCTAAACCCCCTACCCCCTAAGCCCCCTAAGCCCCCTAAGCCCCCTAAACCCCCTAAACCCTCAACCGCCAGACCAGTGGCTGAGGTCCTCGTAACCCTGTTTCGGGAGGCCGTTGCCCATGACCGAGGGGCCTCCGTGCTTGTGAGTGCCTCGTAGCATCGGGCCGTTTTTCGCGTGGTGCTGGGTCAAGGTAGGTTGAGGACTGCAGGAAGCCCAAAAGAACAATCAAGGTAAACCCTCCTCTGAATACGGAATCCTGCCCTTAACCGTTGCACCTTAATTGCTTCACTCGTCCATTCCTATCGTACTAAGTCTAGCTTCCGTAACTAGATTTTGTAAAATCCTGAACCCTAGGGCTCGAAATCAAACCCCAAACCCCGGTGAAGCCTTTGGCCCCAAATCCCAACCTGAAAGCTTTGCAATGAAGACCCCGCCCGACACGAACCCAATCCTCTGTACCCTAAACCAGATCCATCATCCCAACCCCCTTCCGCTCGCCTGTGTAGCTGGCCTTGTCATAGAAAAACCGCTCTGGGCCTTTGAGCTGCGCGACCGGGCGCCGGCCCTCGCACGGGGTTTGAGATCAGGGTGTATGGCGGGCCTGATGGCGATCTGAAAGACTGCGGAGGGTTCGAAAGAAAGCCTGGCAAGGGTTCTGCTTGCTAAGGATTGAACATTGGGCTTTCGAAAGTTTTTCGTTTACAGATGGTTTCGTAGGGGCTTACGAGAATTCGTTTCAGTCTGAAGGATAGCATGATTCGAGGACATTCATGCTCCTCATGTAGACGGCTTCTAAGCTCCGATTCGTTGAGGATCATGCAAACAGGATCCCTACTTAAGGGTTCAGCCAACCTGTACCAGACTTCCAGCTAAAATGGATGTGGGTTGTCCCAATTTTGGTCGCTTTTTGGGTCCATATCATAATACGGCACCTACTATTTCGGGTACCCAACAAGGGACCTTAATTTTGACAACTACCCTTGTGTAGCCAGAAGCTTGGAGTGGTGTAAAGGTGCAAACAACAGAGGTCCAGAACTGCAGATCCGAGAAAATACACGACCTCAGCACGCACTTAGCGGCGACTAGCTCGTCCCATCTTTTTGCTTAAGGTTGCAAGACGCCAAGTCTGACACGCGAAACTCGACCAGGATGAAAAGCTTTTGGCACCTTTTCGTCGAGCATGCCATGCTCGAAAATCGGACTTAGGTGGGAAAACCGTGTCCTTCAAGGCACGTGGACGAAAATCCCACCGAGGAATCGAAAGCCCCGGCAACACAGGAAGCCCCGGCACTGCAGGGTGCGGATGCACCGGCCCCCGCGGAAGAATTGAAGAGAAAAGGAATACTTACCCCTCCCCATGTTCACGCGGCTTTCAATCTTCGGTGATGGGAATGACCGGGATGCTGAGATTTGAATCGAAACGCCCCCCCATATGCAATACGTGGAGCCCTCTGTTGCTGGTGAGATCCTTTGTGAAGATTGGCGATGGGCAGGTCTCGTAGGATGAAATCACCAGGCGCATGCCCTCACCGGCACGGAAGAAAGTAGCCGTAGGGCACAATGTGATCTCAACGGGGACAACCTCTCCACTTTCGAGTGGCTGAACTATGCTGCCCTTCGGCTCCTTCCACCAGTCCGTCGAGATGCTTTCATCGATTTCCCGGCGCGAGACCCGCAGATAGCCTCGACTGACCACATCATCCTGGATGCCAACAGTTCCGTTGAACCGCACCTGCTGGCCGTCACTATCGAGTTTGTCTACGACCACGCAGAGTATGATGTCATCCGGACAGGCAGGGTGTGTGGAAGATGGGCGTGCCTCGACCCATAGACGCAAGTTCATGAAACCGCTGACTTCGGTGTCCTGTGCGAAGGTGTATTCGAACTCTGCCTTGCCTTGCTGACCGTCATAGCAGAGCTCATACTCGGCCGGCGCCTCAGGGGCGAGACCCTGCTCGCTCAAGTGCAAGAACGTGTAGGCAGTCCTGGCCAAAGGCCACTCATGCTCCCACCTGGGTACTCGTAAGTGTCAAAATCAGTCCCTCTAGGGAACCTCTTTGCTATCCTACTCTTAATATGGCACCCCATAGTTTGGGAACTCAAAAGGAAACCTAATTTGGACAACCAGCCACCTGACATCGCGCACCTCTTCACGGCTACTCCGGATCTCAAGGCGCACAGGTGGTAAGGACTCAAAGCGGTTCGGCTCACCTTTCAGAAAATGGTCCATGAAATCCTTGACAAGCTCCTGCACAGACGGGGAGTAAAACTCAGACCACTTACCGCCTCTGTGGGTGTAAAGCCACTTCTTTTCTGAGCTCACTCGACCGTAAGCCCGGTGAGAGCCTCGTGTATGCAGCTCGTGATCTGAAAAGGACCCGCATACAAGCATCGGTATATCAATTCTCTCAAGCTGCACCGCCTTGTCCGCCCAATACTGATCCATCAATGGGTGCTTGCTTGTCAGTTCCGGAGGTATGTCATCTTCATTGGCAATGAACTCTGCGACGCTTTGATTCAGAGCCTCCTTTACCTCGGTATTCCACCAGAAGTTAAGAAAGCCAGTCCCGTTGACTCCTCCTGGGCACGCCACATCACGGTACATATCCGTCAGACCTTCCCATGGCACCATACATTTCAGAGCGGAGACTTCCTTCGCAGAAAAGCCTTCCACAGCCGCAAAGTACTGACTGATAGCCAGGTAGCTGACACCAAGCAGACCCACAGAGCCTGTGCACCAATCCTGCCGGCCGACCCATTCGATTGCCTCGCGATAGTCACGACCCTGCTTCGTCGAAATGATTCCTGGGTTGCTGCTGAGCAAAGAAAATGTAAGTTACCATGATGGACGAGACTACAGTACATAGTAGGGTTTCCTTGTTGTGGCAACTTAACATAGGTCCCAGATTCTGGCAGCACCACCGCTGTTGGCGTAGCCGGGTAAGTTCCTAGCTGTCGACTTCAACAGTCCCCCAAAATCATTCCAAATTGGGGTTTAGGGTTTAGGGTTTAGGGATCTATGTTAAACCATAACGGAAGTTGAAAATCATCCCAAATTACCCTAAACCCTAAGACCCTAAGACCCTAAATCGACACCTAGAATCAGGTTCACCAGTGTGTAGCCCGCGGCCACCCAGAAGTTTGGGTCTGGCGACTCCCAACTCGTCAACTCCTGGGCTCTTCTGAAGGATAGCGTTTCAGATTCGGGAGTTTCCGAAAATAGGGGGCCCTAATATAGCACCCTAAATAGTCGGATCCTTATTATTATTATTATAAGGACCCCAAAATAAGGTACCCCTAATTTTCCGAAAAAACCGTTTAGGTTTAAGGATGTAGGGATCAGGGTTTAGGATTTAGGGTTTAGGATGTAGGGCTTTGGATTTAGGGTTTAGGATGTAGGGTTTAGGATGTAGGAAATCATTTTGAGCTACTATAACCAGGAATCCCTACTATCTACTATAGATCCCTAGTGGTATAGTATAAGCTAGAATAAGCTCCTTAACAAGAACCCAGCTTCAGAAAACGTCGGATAGGGGACGCCTTGTGGAATCAGTCTGTACTGCTGCGGCGGACCACCGAGTGGCGTTCGATTGAGCGCTGGTGTAATGTGGTTATCATAGATGTGCGCGCACATGACCACCGGATCTGGGGCACTGGTTCGCATTCTTGCCCTGGACCGAAACACATTCGCTGTGAGTGAGTAGCCTTCCGCCATAGGAACGGCCACATCATAGTCACAGTGAACGTCCGGGCCTGCCGCCTCTAACTGACACTGGGGAGAAAGAACCTGCCCACTTCGAATCGCTCTGGAGAGCATCGGCCAGGCAGCTCTGACAGTCTTCAGCAGTTCATTCACTGAAGCGCATGGGAAACACCCGCTCATGATCGTCACGGATTCGCTGTCCCTCAACCCTTCAACCCGAGTCCCCGAACACCTGGCCTCACAGCCCTTGACATGACCCGGATGGCAGAGCTGCTGAAGCGCTTGCTGCGTATCCTCAAGCTGGTGTGATGCTGTGCCATGCTTTGCCTGTCCATGCGAGCTGGAACAAAAGCCATGAGTCTGCGAGGGGAAAAACATGCTTCCTGTTCCGGCCTTGAAGGGTAAACTCCAACCTTGGACTCATCAAAAGAGCGCCTTCGGCAATTCCCGGCGCTGTGCCACAGGCGATCGCGGTTTGCCAAGCAATCGCGGCATTTCCTCGAGCGAGTTCGGAAACTGAAACAAGGGGTGAGCGAAGTGCGGAAGGGGTGGCCGAGGCTTGGAAGTTATAGGATCCTTAGTATTACTATGATGATGATTATTATCATGATACCTTGCGCTGAACAGCACGTGCCCATTCCAAAATGGCAAAGGCAGGCACTATCTGTCCAGATCTCAAAACCCCTAGCCCTCTATCTCAGAGTAACCCTAAAGTAACCCTTCGAAAACCTCACAACAAGAAACAGGACCCCCCCCCCCGAAACCTAAGAAAGGAAGGCCCTCAAAATCGCCCCTAAGCCTTAAACCCGAAGCGAAGCCCTTATAAACGGTTTAAGGCTTAGGGTTTAGGATTCAGGACCCTAAACCCTAAACCCTAAACCCCTAAATCCTACATCCTAAACCCTAAACCCCAAACCCCTAAACCCTAAACCCCGAAACCCCTAAAACCCTAAACCCTAAACCCCTAGACCCCTAAACCCCTAAACCCCTGAACCCCTAAACTCTAAACCCCTAAACCCTAAACCCCTGAACCCCTAAACCCTAAACCCCTAAACCCTAAACCCCTAAACCCCTAAAGCCCTAGACCCCTAAACCCCTAAACCCCTAAACTCTAAACCCGCCTTAAAGGAACGTCCCCAGCCTCGCCAGCCTCGCCCAGCACCGCGCGGCGGCGGCGGTCCGCGGAGGCTGCGACCTAGGGCTCTGGGGTTTGGGGTTTTAGGATTTGGGGCGTAGGATTTAGGGTTTAGGATTTGGGGTTTAGGGGTTTGGGGTTTTAGGGTTTGGGGTTTAGGATTTAGGATTTGGGGTTTAGGATTTAAGGCGTCTCGGCTTAGACCCTGATTGGAGTGCTTTCTCCTCGCGGAGTGGCATTTCCTCAGGGAGCACCAGACCCCAGCTAGGTTCCGCATTCGTGCCCTCATACCTAGGGCCGAGCCCTCCTTGCTAGGCCAAGGGAGCTCTGCCAGGAAACACTCTCCAGGTTGCAGAGCCTACCGACGTGGTCGTGGTCTTTTCTTGTGAGAAGGTCTTCGCTGCCCTTTGAAGCCTCCGCTGGACTGACTTGTCTACGAAAGCCTCGCGAAGTTCGTCCGCTTGTGAGCTGTGCTTCCACTTGTAAGTGGAATACACTAAGGTGCCTTACTTCAAAGGTTTGGTTGCCTTGTTAAGTCGTCGTCGGCTTTTGCAAAGGGATTTGCCATCGCTCCGGCATTGCGACTGAGCTCTCCCTGGCGTGGTTATACGCCCTGTCGTGTGTAACTTCTGCCTGTGAGCTGCGCCTTCTGCTTGTCTGCTTTTTGCTACGGGATTTGCCATCCCGCCTGAACGGCGGAATGCACGACAATTACTGCAGCGATCGAAGAAGCGGGTTGGAGATGGCAGGGCATCACGGAGAGCTTTTGCTCCCGCCCGGCTTTCTGAGTTCGTGGCAGTTTAATGTTACTGTTTTCTGGTCAAACCGCTGCTCGCGCTTCGGCCAGCTGGGCGGTGGTTTGGCTTGGGTTTGCTTGTGCTTGTTCTGCGCCGGTGACGCTCGCGCTTCGGCTCGCTGGGCGGCAGTGTGTGCGCTTGTTCCGTGCTGTTGCAGCACCTCTGAGTGCTCCAGCTGCAGGTGTGTCACGGGTTGTGCAGGCTTTGCTTTGGTCTCCTGCTCTCCGTTGCCTGGGCCTCGGGCGTTGTGTCGAGCATTCCCGTGCTCCTGACGCCCTGGCCGTTTCACTTTGCATGTAGGGCCGGCACATGCCCGCTTTTCCAGCCCGTCGGTCCTTGACCGGCTTTTGGGGCCGCCTTTCCTTGCGCAGGATTAGGACCGTGACGCAGTGAAGTGAAGTGAAGTTTAGGATTTAGGGGCTTAGGGGTTTAATTTAGGGCCTAGGGTTAAGGGTCCTCTGCAGGATTCCATCAGGGTTATGACAAGGCGTAGGATTTGTGGTTTAGGGTTCAGGCTTACTGCCCGGGTTCCTTCATTGGGCTCAGGGGTTTAAGCGTGCACGGGATTGGGGATTTAGGGGTGGAAGCCCGTTCTTATGACAGTTAGGGTTTAGGGTTTAGGGTTTAGGGTTTAGGGCTCATTTTTGTTATAATGAGCAACATACTAAGGTCCGTTCTTATCGCGATCAAGTCAATAGCACTTAGGGTTAACATTTGGGCCCATTCTTGGATCCATTCTTATGATGACCAGGATCTTGCTCGCTAAGGTTTACATTAACGCCCATTCTTACTGCGAAAACGATCCTACTATTCAGGGTGTACATTATTGTCCAGTCTTAGTATGATAAGGATGCTAGCGCTTACGGCGTATTATTGGCTCGTCCCTGATGTTCTGAGGCTGCCCTTGGGGCACCGGACCTCGTTGTCCCGGTCTCGGTTCACGTGCTCCTGGGCGCTTGGGCTTAGCGGCTTAGCGTTTCGGGTTCAGAGTGTACAACCCAAAAGACTGAGGGTTTAGGGTTTAGGGTTTAGGGTTTGGTTTAGGGTTTAGGGGGCTCTCAATTTTATTAAGGGTTCTACTAAATCCCCGAGCCCTCTTCCCTAAACCCCGAAACCTACATCTGCTTGCCAGCCTAAGCCCTCTAAACCATACACCAAACCTCGGCCTCGGCCACGAACCCACAAAAACCCAAAGACGCGGCCGTCCGCCCCCCCCCCTCCCACGACCAACAAACTAGGGCAAAAACCGGAAAGCAAGAAGCCGCTTGTAATACTTGGAGGATCATGGGACTTAGTAAGTAAGGTTGTAAGTACCTTAATTCGGGTTATAAGTACTTATAAGTTTATAAGTATAGTTACCTTATTTATAACCTTACTTACTAAGTCCCATGATCCTCCAAGTAAGCCTTTATAGAAGCCTTATTGAACCCTCGTAGCAACCCTTCTGGCAACCCTTATGGCCCTATGGCAACCCCTATAGAAGCCTGATAAACAAACCGTATAGAATCCTTACAGCAGCCCTTACAGTAACAGTAACCCGACAAAACAACTCCTATGAACCCGTAAAAAAAACCGTTAAATTCCATAAAACCCATTCAACCGAAACCCAACCAGCCTACAGAATCAGACCCTGAACCCCCAAGGATCCCTTATAGAACCCCTTAAGGAGCCATTTAAGGAACCCTTTCAGGTGCCCTTTAAGGGTACTAAGGAACCCAGGACGCATTCTACAACCCCAACCCCAGACCCTAAGGTCGAAACCTGTGCACGCAGCTTGTCGCCGGCAGCCACAGGGTTTCTGTGCTATTGAAGTTTGGGGACTACAAAACTCGCAAATTGCTGATAGTTTTAGGGTTTAGTTTGGTTCTAGAACTGTTTGTAGGGTTTAGGGTTCTGCCGGCCAAGCAGCTGAAAACGAGCACATATGCACATAGCGCTTCATGTTATGGCAGATCCTCCAAAGTGTCTAAACCTCCCTCACCCCCTTGAAAAACCAAAGACCCAAACCCTAAACCCCTAAACACTCCAAAAAAAAACTAAACCCTAACCCCTAAACCTTCAAAAACACGAAACCCAAAAAATGTATAAAAAAAAAACATCCCTGGCTCCTGGAAGTTCACCGGCGCCCCTTCCACGATGCCGTTCCCCACGAGGCTCGGGCCGCCGTACTTGTGGGTCCCTGAAGGCCAAACAAAGGCTTTAAAGGTTTCGGGTTTAAGGTTTAGGGTTTAGGGGTTAGGGTTTAGGGTTTGGGGTTTAGTGTTTAGGGTTTGGGGTTTAGTTAGGGTTCCGATAAGGAATCGTTTGAGGATCCTTTCATGAATCCTGCAAGGGGTCTGTAAGAGTTTTGGGGTTTACGCGGTTCGGGGTTCAGGGTTTTGGGGTTTAGGGTTTAGGGTTTAGGGGTTTAGGGTTTTAACGTGTTTTTATGAAGGAATTTGCTGCGCTCTGCTGTCTTTCTTGAGGAGTGGGTCCGGCTACAGACAGCTGTGTCAAAGGGTTTCGTGTGGCAAGTAGTGTTTGAAGGTTTTCAGTTTATTGTGTTGTGGGGTTTGGGGTGTAGGATTGAGGAAAGAGTTTCGGATTCAGGGCGTCGCTATCTCTAGGACAGGGTCTGTGAACATACATCTCATGCGTACTGTGGGCTCCTGGTAGCGAAACTGGTGACCTTTGGTACACGGAAGCTCCATGACCTGGAGAAGCGTTTGACTCACGCTTCCACCGAGCTTTGATCACAAGCCCACAACTGGCACATTGCGTCTGTGAGCTGACTGAGGTTGGGCTGACTTGGAAGGAATGCGAAGCACATGTCAAATGAGGAAAAGTCGCAAGCTCCACTCGGGTAGGCAGTTTGGCAGTGGGCTTCGGGCCAACACACTCATGTGCGCAGCGCTCCTGCCAGAATTTATACCGAGCAATCAAAGCCTGCTGGACTTTCCAGCAGCGCCCATCCATATCCACGACTCGCACTCTCGTGCAGCAAGAAACGCCGTGCAACGTCTGTTGCAAGCTTACCAGCTTCCTGATCCGCAACATGATTTGCAGTGTAGTGCCAGGGTTTCGGCGCGTGGTCATGGTGGTCATGGTGTTGGTGCCCATGGACCCAGTCACCCAGAAAGGATCCGTCTTTACCCAAACTTTTAATGGGCACTCTTCTGCAGCATCCTTGGAAAGGTCCACGGCAAGACGTCCACCTTCGTAGTCCTCTGCTTGCTCTTTGTAGCGCGGCATCAGAGAATCGAAGAAGACGGAACCCGCGCTAAGTTGAGGTTCAGCAGGGCCTCGCATTTCTGGCTTGGCGGCTTGAGGTAAGGTCTGCTAGTCAAGTGGCTTGGCACAGCGTGGTTTGGTTGGGACTTCCGGTATCAGGAGTCACTAAACTCTTGTGTAAGGCCCTCCTAAACACCAAAACCCTAAACCCTAAACCCCAGACCGTAAAACCGTAAAAAAAAAAATAGACCCTAAACCCTAAACCCTACCAGTACAGATCCCTTTTAAGGAACCCTATAGATCCCTTTTAAGGAACCCGAAACCCTAGACCCAAACAAAAACCCTCCGCCTGTGTACAGCGTCATTATAATACAGATCCTACTATTTAAAGTACTACATTAGGCTCCCCGATTTTCGGAAACTCCCCTATAGCCTACCTTTGGTTAGTAGGGAATGGAAGCATGGTAGTAATAATAGTTATAATATTACCCCATTCCTCCATTCCCTACTAACCAAAGGTAAGATATCCCGGCCTGTGACTCCCCTTATAGATCCCTTTAAAAGGACCCCTTATAGATCCCTTTAAAGGGAACCCGAGCAAGGACCTAGAGCTCCACCAGCCGAGGCCTGTGCACAGCGTCTAAACCCTAAACCCTAAACCCTCAAAACCCTAAACCCTCAAAACCCTAAACCCTAAATCCTAAACCCTAAACCCTAAATCCTAAACCCTAAACCCTAAATCCTATATCCCGGCCTGTGTACAGCGTCATGTCGTAGTAGAAGCGCTGCGGCCCCGCAGGATCATCGATGCCAGGCTCCGGGGCCTGGCTCTCCCAGCAGACTCCCCGGCTAAAGGGGTTTAGGGTTTAGGGTTTTAGGTCCTTTTAAAGGGATCTATAGGGGAGTCACAGGCCGGGATATCTTGCCTTTGGTTAGTAGGGAATGGAGGAATGGGGTACAATTATAACTACTACTACTACTACTACCATTCTTCCATTCCCTACTAACCAAAGGTAGATAAAGGGGGATCTAGGGTTTCGGGGTCTCGGGATTGGAGTTCAGGTTTGAGAGACCCAGTCGAGGCTTTGAGGTTGGGTTGCTGATCTTCTAGAAACCCCCGATTCAGGGATCAGGGACCATGAACCCAAACATGCTAAACCCAAAACCTTTGAGGGTCAGGGTGTTTTAACCTTAACCTGTTTTTGCTGCATGTTGCGTCTGAGGCCTCGACCTGTCGACTCAAAACAATATTGATGCAAAGAAGAAACTAATCAGGCGGATCGCTAGTAAAGTCGTGGAACTAAGTATCCATGCCGTTGCTGCTGTTGTTTAACAATGACCCTTGAAAGGAAGATGTGAAGTTGATGGTGGATATGATGGCATTTCATGGATCAAGATTCGAGCAGTCATGCCCGGCGACAAAACCCCGGGAAAGAAAACCATGGATGGGCGCGCGTGGTCCTTGTTGAACCCGGTAACCCTAAACCCCAACCGCGAACCCAAAGCCTGAACCCTCAAAAACCGAACCTCCGCTGCCTGTGGTTGGTTCTCATAGTGGGGCCCTGCTGCCAGGCAGATGATATCTTCGACCTGCATCTGTTAAGCTTCGAGGCCCCTTTGAAGCCCTAGGGCTCAGAGGGTTTATAGGGTTTAGGGCTTCTAGAACTTATGGGGTTTATAGGGCTTGTAGGGGTTACAGAGTTTACAGGGGTTGGGTCTTTTAGTCTTAGAATCACGGCTTGGGGTGCGTAGGGTTTAGGATTTAGGTTTGGGGTTGGAGGTTTAGGGTTTACGCTTCTTTGGAGTTCCAGGGGCACGGGTAGGCGGGATCACCTTTGTTTTCTGGCCGGCTCTGGGCCAGCATTAAATATATAAGGTGGGGGCAACTTGCCTGCACGCGTCCCCTGAGCCTAACACATCTGAACCCTTACAACAGCAAAACCCTTCAGAAAACCCCTAATCACACTATGCGGAGTTTTTTAAAACCTGTGGCCCATGTTGTAACGACACTATCCATCCGACGTTCGATGTCTCATACTCGTTTCCTGCCGTTGTTCGACAAACCAGCCTCAACGTGTACGTATCGTCCTCTATCTGGTTACCCCTAGCCCCGAGTCAAGTCCGGAAATATTGAACCCAAAACATCCCCAAACCCTAGTCTCGACGCTTCTGTTCCAACTGCAAGTACCTATTTACCATCCCATTGGCTCGACCGGTGTTTTCGAACCTGGCCAATATATTTCCCGATCCGAAAGCGCCCAAATCGCAGGTTGACTGTCTTGCATTTTGCAATTGCAGTCCTTGTTGGCAGTGCCATTGTTATTGACATCACTACCACGACTACTGCTGCCAGGACCATCTCTTGAACTCAAAATTAAGGTGGAAAATGGTTTTTGGCCCTTTATTGTTTTTTGTTTGGCCTTTTGGTTTTTTTGGTGGTGGGGGCGGGGNGGGCGGGGGGGGGAGGGGGGGGTTCTCTGTGTTTCCATAGGAAAGCCTTTATTTTCGCTATGTTTCCTTGGGCAAACCTCAATTTGTTTTGTATTTTCCTCGCAAAATTCTTTATTTTCGGTGCTGGGGTCCCTTACTGTAGCCACCGAAAACCGGTGCCACTTAGCCTGTCCGAATCTGCACCGTTTTGGGTGACTTAGCAAACAAATTTCGGGGTCACTTGGCCACCGGATTCAACTTTGGGGTTCCGGCTGTAAGCTTCGAACCTCCTCGGATTCATCCTATATTTCCAACACACCACTTCATTTGGCGACTCCGGTTCCTCAGATATTGCCCCCTCATTTGGCGATTCCGGCCACCGGATTCAACTTCAGGGTTCAGGCTTTAAGTCTCGGGCCCATCCTAAGTTTTAAACACGCCCCTTCATTTGGCGATTGCGGATTCATATATCTCAAACACGCCCCTCCTTTGGCGATTTCGGTTCATCATACATCTTAAAACCGCTCCCTCATTGGCGACCCCGATGCATGTGGCGATTCCGGCTCGTCACATTCATCATATATCTGAGACACGCCCCCGCATTTGGCGATTCCGGTTCATCATGTCTTAAATACGCCTCTCATTTGGCGATTCAGGTTCACAAGATACCTTAAAAACACGCCGCATCATTTGGCGATTCCGGTTCTATCTGAAAAATGCCCCCTCGTTTTGCGATTCCAGCTCATCCTATATCTTAAGCACGCCCCCTCATAGGCGATTCCGGTTCATCATATATCTACAACACGCAACCTCATTTGGCGATTCCGGTTCATCATATCCACGTGTTTGGCGATTCCGGCTCATCACGTATCTTAAAACACGCCCCTCATTTGGCGATTGCGGGTTCACCATATATCTTAAACACGCCCCCTCATTTCGCGACTCCGGCTCATCAAATATCTACTCATTTCGCTATTCGGATTCATCAAGAACCTTAAACACGCCCCCATACACAATGATCGCATGAAGGGTTTCGAAAAAGAACACTCCTATACTTTGAAGCAAGCTTGCGCGGCTTAAAACAGCGGGGGTAGGGGGGCGCAGCCCCTCCCCCCCCCCATTTGCAAACAGAATGCTCGCATGATAGGATCCCAGAACACTTAATCACCCCTGCTTCAGGGCAGGGGGAGGAAAAAAAATGAAACTTTCATATAAGCCTTTTTTGTCTACATGAAACAGCGTATCTCCCCCCTGATAAGTTTCAATAATCAGGTCCATGTGTTTCAATCGAAATATTTTACCTTCCACCTAACTTATTTCAAGTTGTGAACATGTCACACATGCGTATCTATAAGTACAAATTCTCTATGCCTCTGTATGCATCTGTAAATATATATATATATATCCAGAAAGGTTGACATGTAGTGTTTGGGGGGGTCGAGGGGTTCAGGATTGAGGAGGGTTTAGATGGCTTAGAGATATCGATGGCTTAGGGATGTTTAAGTTTAAGCGTTCAGCATATATAATTAGTTTGGGTACAAACAGAAAGCAAAACACTCCAGAAGCTCTGCTTTCTTCTTTCCATTACCTTGGCTCGTCTGTACTGCCAGCACAGCCCGGAAGCGTCGACAGGTGAAAGGAGCCAGGGTTTGAGATGGTTTCGGGCTCTTCAGGGTGTTGCAGGTTGAAGTTTTACTGTTCAGGGCTTGGTTGTTGTGGTTCATGGTTCAGGGTTTAGGATACATTTCAGGATTGGTTACGATTCGGGATGGTTTGGAGATGTTTTGGGTGGTTCAAAGCCTGGGATCGGTCGGGATTCTTGGCTCAGAGTCTAGGGCTTGGGTCATGTTCAGTTCCGATCTTTTTAACAGGCTGAAAAATGCGGGTAACATTCCCTCCTGGTTTCCACCAGTGGTGGCTGTCTTACGGCACCGGTAGTTTGGGGCGTGAGTGCATGAGTGAGGGAGGGGGGAGTGAGCGAGTGCATGCATGGCTGGTTGGCTGAGCGAGCAAGCGAGGGAGGGAGTCAGTGAGTGAGTGAGTGAGTGAGTGAGAAAATGCGTGAGAAAACAGTCAAGTTCTACTGAAACTAGAAGCGGCGGTTTACACACGAGCAATCAGGCATCCTTGAATGATCGAGCCTGTTTTCCAAACGGACGTCAGGGCGTGAGACAACTCGCAGAGCCACCACTGCACCAGATACGCTTCCGGACGCGGTTTTGGCCCAGGAAGAGGGTCAGCTAGGTGCTTTGCCCATAGCAAGGCCACCCGTGGCTCCAATGCCGCAGTAGGATCGCGAAACAGCAGTGAGTCCACGCAAGCCGCAAAACAGCTGCGTGTCCCGCGGATAAGGGTTCGCCAAGCGCTGCCGCAGGTCGAAGGCCGCCACATTAGCCCAGAAGAAGTCATGCCCATGAGCACCGCGCAAGGCGCAGCGGGTACCAGGTGGATTGCCGAGCCAGCTGCAAGAGCAAATCCCGCCTGTCCCTCAGGGCCTGGACCGGCTGGATGACTGCAGCCGACAGATGCTCAAGGAGGGCCTCCCGGCTGCAGGACTGCCAGGCCTTGCGAAGAGCGTTGCGCACCGGCCCACAGTGTTGATGAGGAAGATCGCACCATCCGCTCAGAGCTTTGCAGCATAGGCGATGTAGTAGCTGATCCGGCCGCCAGTCCTGGATCCAGCCGATGTCCGTAATTTGCAACCCCGTGCGTCTAAGTACCAATACGTTGAAGAGATGCTCTTCCGCCGGCATCTGTCTCCCCCCAAGGTGCAATATTAAGGTTCGGCTCCGCACGATGCTGCGAATCCTTCACAAACTGAGCCAAAACGCTTCAGCGGCGGAAAGATGAAGTTGGGCAACGGCAGTATCGCCCAGGGATAGGCCTCCAAGCAGGCACGAATGCCTACTTGTAGGCGAACGGCACCAAGGCGCTGGGAGCACTTCAGCTTGCAGCAGACACGACGTTCTGGCCCGCGCTAGCTTCCTTCCGTGAGCGGCGCATGTAAGCAGCCCTCGCCGGACCCGAGCCTTGCTGAGCTCCTTGTTGCACCCTCGCCGTCCCATGAACCCGACAAAGCAGGAGGGGCCGGGAGAGAAAGCAGGTTGTCATCGCTACCATCTTCCCTTCAATTCCCATGAAAATAAACAGAAAATATACATTCCCCTATGAAAACATGGAGGAAATAGAGGTTTCCTGCTAAAACAAAAACTAGAGTGAAATAGAATTTTTTGCTATTAGAATACAGAGAAGAGAATATAGTAAATGGAAAACAGTAAATAAATGTTTTCCTATGAAAACATAGCGAAAATAGAGGTTTTTCTATGGAAATACAGAGAAAAACCGCCACGCCACCACCAAAAACAGGTCCCCATGACTGTTTTCCAGCTTTAGCACACATCGCTGTGGCAACTAGTGACTACTAGTGCTGCCTGTTCGCAAAGAAAACTGCGGCTTGTATCAGTGATGCTCACTTCCCTGAGGCTTTACTATTCCAAACTCTCAAACAACACCCTCGTATCAGCAGCGGTTGCGAGACCGCTAAGTTTCAGGGCTCCTGACCAGGTTCCGTGGGTGCCCTGCTGCTCCAAATACTGCGGCAATGTCAAGCAAAGAACTCGGCTTGTCGTAGGCATCGTATTTTGCAAGGGCCGTCCATAATACGGCTATATTTCATATAGCCTCGAACTCCTCGCCAGGTTCCTTCATGGCCGATACGACCCAGTGCCTCATCTGTCTGTGAGAACGAGTTTTCCCACGCGAGCTCGCTACGCAATGCCAGGGGCAATTGCCTTCTCCAGGGTTGCTAATGATCTGCGCCCCTGGGGGAAGCCAAACCTTGCCATACGGCCCGTGTCGTCATCAGCATCAGAGTACTATAGGGGCCTTAAACATTAGAATAGGTTTTGAGGCCCATTATAGTATAATTGTAGCAAGGAACCCCTAAAATAGTATTGGTACTTGTTTAGGCCCCTATAGTAGGCAACTCCTTGATTTGGTGCGCTAAAGCACAGGGAATTTGACCCATCTAAGACCCTGACCCGGTGCCTGATCGTGGCATTCCTTCTTAGCTGGTTTGGCCTGACCTTGCTCCATGATCCTACAGGCCACAGGCACTGCAGCAGCAACAACAACAAGAAGAACAGCAGCAGCAGCAGCGGCGGTGGAGGCGGCTGCGGCGGGAGCAGCAGAAAGAAAGATCACCACGCCAGTTGTCACTATCATGTTCATGACCATGGCGATGGTTCAGTCAATATAGAGGCCTTAATAATTAGAATAGGATTTGGGGTACACTATACCATAACTTTAATAAGGAGCCCACAAACTAGTACAGGTAATTATTGAGGCCCCTAATTTCATAGTCCGCATTTGACTACCGTATCGCCGCAGAAAGTTGTCCAAACCCCCGTCTCTACTTCTTCCTACTTGGCTTACAGAACAGCCTGCTCCTGCGACATTTGCCACTTCTTCGCCACCTTCGGGGCAGAGGCGACTTACAGCCAGGTTCAGAGTTTAGAGTCTTGCATTTAGATTCAGAGGGTGGTGTAGACCACGCACAGCGAAGGGGAGAGTGCGTGTGATTTGGGCTTAGGATGTAGAGTGTAAGGCTTAGGGTAAACCTGAAGCGTGTCATCATGTAGTGCTGATAGGAACCATGCAAAGCCGTCGATGCAAACGCGATGACAGTCGGAACGGTAGCGAGAATAGATGACACAATGTTCATCAACAGCATCATCAGGTTCATGATTTCGCCCCGGCTTAGCTGCCATCATCAGCATCGTCGCAACGGCATCATCGCCACCACCATCACCTCCAGCGCCAGCATCACGGCATCAACACTGCCAAGTTGCAACCAGTAGAGGATGAATAAACACAACATCAAGACCAACCGTTAGAGCTGTTGCTGCAAGAAAAGCGTGACTATTCAATCATGACAAGAACGATGATGACCGTGATGAAAAACATGTCGGGCACAACACAATGGCTATAACTATAACGCTAACAGTGTGTTAACAACAACTGATTACCAGCACGAAGGAAGGCTTCATCACGAGTAACAGCACTATGCTGGAAATACTACTCATGATACGTACAATAATGAGAATGCTCATCACAAGCATAAGAATAACTATACCGAACTTAGACCCCTAGCAAGAAATACAATTTTAGCTATCTCTTAGGGATGTTAGGGACCAAAAACTAAGAACTATTTCTAAGTTCCCCTGAGATAAGAAGACTAATTAATCGTATAGAAGTGACCCAAAACCCTAAACCCCTAAACCCTAAACCCCTAAAACCCTAAAAGCCTAAACCCCTACACCCAAAACCCTAAACCCCTAAACCCTAAAGCCCTAAGTCCTAAACTAGTGATGACAATTACATACGGCCAGCCGCTCAGCTCGGCTGGAGAACCGGCCTCGCTGAGGGCCCGTCGGAAGGTGGAGTAATCGATCTTTCTCGTCCCCCTGCAAGGGGTTAGGGTTCAGGGTTTAGGGTTTGGGGTTCAGGGCTAGGGTTTAGGGTTGAGGGCTCTTCTGCTTTTGGGTGGAGTAATCGATCCTTCTCGTGCCCCTGCGTGATATAGAAGCCTTTATAAGTACCAATACTATTTTGGGGGGGTCCTTCGTATAAGTATCGTATAACTATAAAGGCCCCCACATTGTAGGGGTTAGGTAGTTCTCTAAACTAAGGTGCATTTTAGGATCCTTTTTATAAAGGTGCCGTAAATGTGGTGGGGATCTGAAAGGGGGCCCTAACTTAGAGATCTGCCCATATAGGTGTTGGGTTTAGGGTTGAAGGCGCTTCTGCATTTGGGTGGATGTTAAGACCCTTCAGGGCGTCCTACATTACGGAGGTTGGGGTTTGGGGGTTGGGGCTCAGGATTTGTAGGATTTGTTCAGCATTGGGTTCTGGATACCACAGGAACCATAACTGGCAAAATCCTGAACTCTGAGACTTCATCCCAAAAGCAGAGCGAGGGACCCGGGCCCGGGGTTGCAACCATATTGCCGCACCTTGCACACGCCCGACAGAAGTTCCCGCACCCCCCTAGCACTCCAAGCAAGTACCCCACAAAACAGAACCTGCCCTACAAAAAGTGCATGCGAGAGAAACAGCGAGAAAGAGAGCGAGTGGGACACAGAGGAGAGAGAGAGAGAGAGAGAGCGAGAGCGAGAGCGAGAGCGAGAGCGAGAGCGAGAGCGAGCGAGAGAGAGCAACGCCTACCAAAGAACAAGTCCAAAATGAGGAAGGTTGGTGAGCAAATACAACTGCGTTACCTGTGGCTTTAATCGGAGTCGTAGCTCCCCGTATCTTGCGTCATCGTACATACTCATGGCCATGCTGCCCAAAAGACTTCGCGCAGTGACGGTGCAAAGGACTTCTGAAAGCAGCACTCCAGAATTCAAGACCCCTCTCTCAAGTCAATCTGGGCTTCTCAACCCACAACCCCTAAACCCAAGGCTCTCAAGAATTCTACTGGTGCCCCTTAAACCCAAAACCCAAAACCCTGAGCCAAAGCTCTCCCTCAACCTGGCCCAGCCTACTCTTTACACGGGCGAAGATGAGATCCGCATCCACGGTGGTGAAGTCCTCGTCGAGCAGCATCGAGTCCTGCGGACCGCTTTTGGGTTTAGAGTATGTACTTACGACTCCCACCTGAGACACCCCCTCACACGGCCCCCTCGAGGTTCCAGTGCCCAGGATAATCAGCTTCCAAGCCGTCACTCCTCCGGCTTCCTTTTCTTCGGTCCCGAGCTCGTTAGAGTTCTCTCGGGGTTACCAAACTTAAAAAGTGCATCCACGTTTTTGGAAATCCTCATGACGAAGCCCTTGTGTAAATGTAACCCCTTACAGAACCGATACGCCTCAATTTAGGGCTTCGGGTGTTTCTTTCTAGCTCCTCAATTCTGCTGGGGCATGAAACCGCCTCCACTAGTGTTCTATTCTTTGGGGCTTGTGGGGCAGGTTAGGCTTTAGGGCTGTCGGGGCTTTTGCGCTTGCACGGCTGTGATTGTTTGCGGATTAATGGTTTAGTTTTTAAGGTTTTAGGGTATGGGGTGTTGGGGCATGAAGATTTTCAGGCTTGCGGAGTCAATGCTTGAAGCTTCGGGCTATCGAGGCTTTGGCACACCCGAAGCTTCAGCATCGAAGACCCCGAAGAGGTGACAAACCCCCACCATTGCGCGAGATTTAGGGTGTAGGGTTTAGCGTTTAGGAGCTTAGGGCTTTTGGGTTTAGGGTTTCGGGTTTGACAGCTCCTTGAGGCACTTCACCCACGTCCGCCCATCCATCTCATGGCCCCCTGTGGCGCTTCTGGGATTGAAGTCTTTGCGTACATCTTCTGGCATAGTTCTGCAGTGTTCGGTGGTCCGGGGCGGAGGCTTGTGGGCCAAAGATTGACGAATCAAATTTTCAGCATGGAAGGGTTCCGCTAGTGCCGTGGATCGTGCCTGTTCCTTCAAACCCAAGCAACATTAAACCCTAAACTCCCTGTAGAACCCCTACAAGCCCTTTTAAAACCCTTATACCCTTATGAACCCTTTGAATAAGACCTCGGAGCGTCGCCCTTCCTGCCTTGAAAACCCCTTGATGCTGCTTCAAAAGGCTCTCTAAACCCCCAAACTCCCCTATCCCCCCAAACCCTTTCCAAAAATCCCTAGAACATTCTCAAACCCTAAAACGCACAAAGCCTTCAGCACCCCAAAAGAACCCTTAAAGAAGCTTCCACAGAGCCCTTAAAAAGAGCCCCGCCCCTGGGCGCTGGCCTGCGAAAGCCTGAAAGGACTCCAACAACGCCGCTGAGGAGGCGGAGGCCATGGCCTCTCAAGAAACTTGGGCAAATTCTAGGGTTTCAGGATTTGTTTGAGGATTCCTATAAGGGTTCCTTCAAGGGTTACGGCAAATTATAGGGTTCCTTTTCAGGATTTGTTTGAGGAGTCCTGTAAGGGTTCCTTCAAGGGTTACTTTATGAGTTCCTTCTAAGGGAGCTTGTGGGATTCGTGTATGATGTAGCATTTAAGAAGCAGAGGCTCCGCTATAATATGTTTTCGCAACAGAGATTTGTGAAGAACCCAAATTATGAGTATTGAGAAGTGAAAGGCTTGTCGTATGAGCTTGGTCTGGCATCTGGCGTTTTTAACTTGGCTGTTCCATGAAGAACTTAGTCTTCAGCTACTCATCGTTTCAGTTTCGTCTGGATCTGCAAATACACCATGCGCGAAGGGTCTTCGCACGAGTTGGTCGGATGTGCGGAATTACACACTTACACTCAGGCTTGTTGCTAGCTTCCTACCAGAAAGACGAGTTATTCAGGCCCATATCTAACGGCCCTGGAGAGACAAGACTCCTTTCCAACCGGTCCGAATGGAATCTCCCAAACGATCCCCCGCTCAAGAAACGAAGACGAGCTGTGCAGCCACCTCGGGTTCTTAAGATTTTGGAGTGGGAGAGTTTGAAGACACCGAAAGCTATTAACGGTCATCCACAGCCACTCCATAACTACGGGTTCTGCCAGAATCTCGTGGGAGAAAACTGACATCAGGAAGGGGAACAGGATTGAACGAAGTGAGAGTTGTGAGGATCTCAACGCCAAAATCTTTGGGAAGGGGCAATTTAATCGATGAGGTTTGGAGCTCAGCTACTGAAGGCTCCCTCCGTGATGTAAGGTGTAGGGCTGTCGTGGTTTAGGGTACCCTAACCCCAAACCCGACATCCTCAAGGCCTTAGGGCTCTACGGTCTTTGGCTTTGGGCAGGCAGCCGGCAAAACCTCGAGCCGAATATGAAGGCCTGAAGAAATTACTTGGAGGATCATGGGACTTAGTAAGTAAGGTTGTAAGTACATTAATTGAGGTGATAAGTACTTATAAGTATAGTTACCTTATTTATAACCTTACTTACTAAGTCCCATGATCCTCCGAGTAGACTAGGGTTTCGAAGGGGAGCTTTACACCCAAACGATATCAGGATACGCTAATGGGTTACAGGCGAATCACTGGCATTCTTGCATTACGTCCTAGATTCTCCAACATCACCCTAAACCCTAAAAGGCCCTAAATCGCCGGCCTCTACGGCTCCACAGAATAGCCGGGTACTCTCAAAGTGGAGGCCCTTGCTGCTTGGAGCCCAGCGGCAACATGCCGGCGCCCAATTTGAGCTCCATCTCGGAGCTTTGACACGGTTTAGGGTTTAGGGTTTAGGGTCCCTAAACCCTAAACCCTAAACCCCGAACAGGGTTTTGGAAGCTGAAGGTGTTGTGCATGGTTTGGAGTTTCCGGGTTGGGGTTCAGTTCAAGCTCAACAGTTCTAGGGTCTTTAGGGTTTAGGGTTTATGCTTCACGGTTTAAGGCTTTAGGGTTTAGGGTTTAGGGTTCAGAGTTTGGGGTTTAGGGTTTAGGGTTTATGCTTCACGGTTTAAGGCTTTAGGGTTTAGGGTTTAGGGTTCAGGGTTTGGGGTTTAGGGTTTAGGCTTTATGCTTCACGGTTTAAGGCTTTAGGGGTTCAGGGGTTTCGGCCATGCGGGGCGGCGCTGGGTCATTCAAACCCGGGGCGTAACGAAAAACTCAGGGATCCGATGCGGGTCTGGGCTCTGATTTTAATATAGGGACTATAAGTCTATAAGGGTTTGGGTTTTGGGGTTTCGGGATTATAAAGGGACATTACATTCAGCTATTATGAAAACTATTCCGACCCCCTATATATTGCGTTCATGTGGCAACCGCAGCAAGGGGTTTGGCGGCTTCAACCCTAAACCGTAAACTACGCCGTAAACCCTGAACCCTAAGCCTAAACCCAATATAAACGGATCTAGTTGTTGCGGGCGCGTTTTTGATGTAGCCTTCAAGTCAGAGAAACCGATGGTGATCGGTTCTGGGCTCTTTGATGGACTACTCTTAACCCGAGGGGTTTAGTTGAGGGCTTGGGGGAAGGCGTGGCTTGCTCGACTGAGCTTCCGCGCTCGCAGCCGCGCGCTGCCAAGGCCACTCGGGACCGAAGCAGCACAGCGAAACAAACAAGGATGGACACCTGCCCGGCGATGCGTAGCAAGGGCTCGGGGCTGACTGATCTAAACACGCAAACCCGAGACCCTAAAAGTCGTAACACTATGGGGGAGCGAGATATCTGAGGGGCTTTAATTGATAGGTCGAAAATAGCATTGGCAGTATTGGTAATTAATTGTAGGCCCCTATAGTAAGCCTTGACAAGTTGTTCCTGCTCGAGTGGTTCCGGCTCAGCTCACAGCGCTCGATGATTGGATCAGACCGGTGTTCTAATTGCGACGTTCGAGCTCGGAGTTTGGGATCCATGTCCAGTGTAAGTTTGGGGCTTCTGGTTTGAGATTTTGGTGCGGAGAGCTTAAGAGTCATATTTGCGCGCCGCCCCAGAGCACCCACAGCCAAAGAACAAACACAACAAAAAAACGGTTTCCGCCTTGTGATGCTTGTGGTGCAGCATTTCTGGTTCGAAGATGCGAAGATTCAAGGTCGGTTCACCCGTACGCCTCAGACCCAAAACTTTAAACCAAAAAACGCATAATCCTAAACCCGTAACCTCGCGGCTTTTCTCAATAATGTAACAGATGCGTCGACCTATGAAGCTGTTCTGCTCCCTTGGTGCCTGCAACAACAGCTTTTTCAGACTCATGAAACACAGGGGGCGCGGGGGGGTATGCTTCGGTGACGACACGGTGCTTTTGGGATTTCGAGCATCTTCGTCGCTAGGTAGCCTGACGAAACCCTAAAGCCCTAAACCGAGTTTAGCATTTTTGGCTCAAAGTCTAGGCCCAGGCTTGCAGGTTCTAGGTTTAGGTGCTTGGGGCTGTTGAGGGTTCAGAGCTCTGCAGATCCCTGCAGTAACTAATCGCCGAGTTTGTCGCATCAAGGTCTCCTTTTGGGGTTTATAGGGTTTCGGTCCCCTTATAAGGTTTTGGGTTTAGGTCCCCTCCCCAGGAGTCTGCTGCCAGCTACAGCTGTCTTCCGACGTTAATTGGCTTGCAAAAAGGAACGGCAATCAGGCCGATCATCAAACCTCACACCGCTACTGCTGTTACCAAAAACACTTAATCCCACAAGCCCAAGCTAATTCCTAAACTTTCCTAAACCCTATTCCTGAACCCTTAAACCACCAAAACCCGAAACCCTGAACAAAACAAGCCCTCAAGAGCCCGGAACGTTGTGGAAGGCCTTAGCAATTCGTAGCAAGTTTGGGGCTTGGGGTCTGGACCACAGAAGCCCTGTCTGGCCGAATCTAAAACCCCAAACCCTCAACCCTAAACTACCCCCGAGACCTATCCGCACCCTGGCCCCTGATTCGTCGGCGGCCTCCTGCATTGACCTATAGGGGTTTAGGTCTTTGGTTTCCGTAAGGTTTAAGTTTCAGGCGCTTAGGGCTCGAAGTCCAGGGCGAAATCTCGAGGCTCTGCTGGCTGCAGGAGTCGAATTTGATGTATTAACTAGGGTCACCCTACTTATGAACCCGGCTTACTAAGTCTCCTTGATCCTCTAAGTCTCAAAGTGTACCGAAACAAAAACTGGATGGCGAAACGATCTCCAGGAACCCACTGAAACCGTAACAGAAAGCCTGACTGCTCGAAGGGTGCGTATTAAAAAGCCCCTTTAGGGCGTCCTGCTCCATTAGGAGGCAAGACTGAAAAGAAGCTGAATGGTGTAGCCACCCGGCTTTAAATGTGTGTACGTACAGTGGGTGCAGAAACTACTTCTGGCTTCTCTCTGTAAACGAAAACACGAACACATCATCAGGCGGGGAGGCCACCACTCAGGGGCCAAAGGCAGGGCTGCCGCGGGCCAGCGCAAAAATGCACAAAAACTCGGATTTCAAGACTTTGGCGACGCGGGAACTGCTGGATTGATGGGAGGATCCCTTTAAAGGGATCCTTGAAGGGGTCTATAAGGGATCTATAAGGGCCCTATATTAGGGTTTTGAGGATCTCGGATTAGGGTCCAAAAGTTCTTCAGTGCTGCAGGTAGATGCCCCAGATCACCACTAGCACCATGGCGATCGGAGCCGCCTGTGAGGGATAGTAATATAGGGGCCATAAGAATTAGAATAGGGTTTTGGGTTATATTATACTATACTTATAACAAGGAAGCCCCAAAACCCCTGTGTTAGGGTGTAAGGTTCCCTTAAGGGTGCCTTTAAGGACTTGCTTTGACGGTTCCATAAAGGTTGCTTGAAGGAGACGGTGTGGTAACCACGAGAACGTCCACGAAATGATTTGTACATCAACCTGCCAATGTTGTGCAAGCAACAACGGCCGAGGACTCCGCCATCAACCAAGAATCTCGCTTTTCGGGGACGCGGGGAAGAAGCGTTGTGGCACGTTTCGGACCGTAGTCGTAGCCGTAGTCGTGGCAACAGTCTTAGCAGTAGTAGCACGATATAGCGGCAGCGGTAGCCGCACTAAGAGGAGCAGACGGCAGCCGTCATCGCAGTCGCCTACTCCTCATCCTCCTCCTCCTCCTGTTTTCCTCGTTCTCGGTCTCGTCCTCGTGGAGGTCGTGGTGGTCGCGGTGGTCGCGGNGGCGGTGGCGGTGGCGGTGGCTGTGGTGGCAGTGTTGGTCATAGTCATGGTCCAAATGGTCGTAGTCGTTGTTGTAAACACTCCACCCTGAGCACAAACCTTAAAGCGGTGGGAAAGGAGGACATCCCGAAGTGCAGCGATCCTGAAAATCGATGGACGGGAGTTCAGAGTGCAAGTGCAGGTTATCCCCTGTAGCCACCAGTGGACGGGAGAGAAGGATCGAGGATTCAGAGTGTACGTGCAGGCTAATCCCCTAGCCACCATGGTGTACATTGGGGTTCAGGGCCTACGGCTCGGGTTCCAAAATCTAGGCTTCATAGACGGTTTCATAGATCGAAGCTCAGCGAATAAGCTGTTCGGAGTCAGGAAGCCTGAACCCTAAACCCCGAACCCTGAATCCTAAACTCCCTGAACGCCTGTCCTAGGATTTGCAGACACGCCCTGGCGTTCTTTCTCGGCCCTCTGGTGAACAGAACCACTTGGACACAGAGAAGCTCCTGTCCTAAAGGGCTCCTCATCATGAACCCAGAGGGCCCATATACACTACCATTATGGAATTAGGCCCCCAAAACCATAATATGGATGGTCTTTCGGTACCTAATTCCACAATAGTAGTATACATGGACCCTCTGGGGAATATGCGAAAAACACAGGGTTCCTTAAAGGGATCTAGATAGAGGGTTCCGAAAAGGGATCTATAGGGTCTAGGGTTTACGGTCTATGACTCTTCTGGAGCACCCCCAACGCCCGACCTTCATTACAAACGCCCCTAGAATCTAGGGCCTTTATTAGGTTTAGGGCAGCCTGTCTCTCCGGGCCGAACTCCATCCCCTAAGCGGGCTCAGGGTCTAGAGTCTTTCCAGCACACTCCCCCTCATCTTATTGGGTTTCGGGTTTGGGGGCGTAGGGTTGCGGGACTTAGCGCGTAACGCAATAGAGCTCATTCAAGGCTCCGTGGGCTTTGATGGCTTCGTTAGGATCCTGATCCTAAAACCCAGACCCCTCACCCGAAACTGTGGAGGATTTCGGGTTCCGGAACGCCTGCTGACAGAATCTCTGCAGCCGTGCCAATCTGGAGAGCCTCACGAGGCGCACGGCAGACCAAGATCCTTGCCCTGTGGTTTAGGGTTTAGGGTTTAGAGGCCCCAGCACTCCAAAACCCTACAACCTGGCAGCCTAAAGACCCAGACCCTGAAAACAAAACCCTAGACACAACAAATCCCAAACCCTGAACCCTAAGCACAACATCCGCAAGACCGAATCAAAGTGACCGAAGAACCCCTTTCACTCTCTTCAAGACCCCAGAACCCTAAACACTCTGAGCCCTTGCCAAAACCCGAATGAAACCCTTAACATAGGGCCTTGATAACTGGAACAGGGTGTTGGGGTGCATTACACTAGAAAACCGAGCAAGTCTTGCCATCCTAAACACCTACACCCTCAACCCTAATAGAACGTGAAGCAACCGGCCTCGCGACGCGCATCAGCCGGAACTCGGAGGAGTTGATGTTGATGAAAAGCTGCGGAGAGCAGGTTCACAATGGTGGGGTTTAGGGTTTAGGATTTAGGGTTTCGGGTTTAGGGGTAAGGCTTAAGGTTTGGCGTTTTGTGTTGCTTTTAGAGGAGTGGCTCCTTGTTTGTTATGCTTCTTTGTTGGTGCTTTCTGTCTTCATGCTTCTTCAAGTTGGTGTCCCATTCTGTGGCGTAAGGCTTTACGAGCAGAACGCACCAGGGGGTTGGGGGTTCATGGCTCAAGGTTTGGGGATTCTCAGATTCGGCTGGTTCCGGTGGCGATGAAACAAGTAGGGTTTAGGGTTTAATTTTCCTCTTCTTCTCACCACCTGAAGGTCGAAGTGTCCGAACGTAACAATAGGGATGATGCTTGGTAAGAGCAACAAGCAGTTGTTGTTGTCATGGCATTCCGCGCGAAGACAGAACTAGCAACGATGGAAAAGCATAGCACAAGGAACAATACGCTCAGATACCGATGACGGCGATAGTCATCATAAACAAGCTACGCGACGCAGGAGCGACAAATATGCTCAGAAAAGTCTCAAACTACAAGAACTACTGACAGCCTTACACAGTGAGCAAATTGGGGAGCCTCACCAAGTGCAGGGGCTGAGGCTTTGTGGTATGCTGGCAACGTAGTTACGTTTCTTCAAACCACGGTTTCTTTTCGGGTGGTCTTGTCATGACGAACCGGATCCTACAGTGCAGGCAGCTTTGTGTTGCGCTTTAGGTTTCGGGTTGAACAAACAAAGCCTGTGGCCGGTGGTTGCTTCTGACACTCCACACAGTAAATCCGAGGTCCAATTGGCAGTCTCAGACAACAAAAGACGCAAATACAAAACTAGAATCCCGACCAAAACCACGAAGAAAGTTTGCTAAGTCCTTGCAAGACTGAACACGCCGCACCCACAGCCCTGAACGGGAGCCCCCTGTGTTTCGAGGGACCTCGAGGTAGCTGGGCAGGATCCTCAGTCAACACATGTTTATGCAGCTTGGCTTGCTGCCAGCACAATTTAAGGGGCCGGGGTTTGGGGTTTAGGGTTCAGGGTTGACGGTCGCTGCCCACACCGTCATTCTTGCTGCCTCTGCTACTGCACCCACCTAAACTTTCAAACCCAAAACCGAAACCGATATCGTCTCGATTCGTCTGCGTTGTCTGTTGAAAGGTTAGCTGCCGGGGCCTTGGCTTCAGAGCTGAGGCGATCCTCGGTTTAGGGTTTAGGGGGTTCAGGACTGGGAGGGTCATGGGGCTTAGTAAGTAAGGTTATAAGTACCCTAACGGGGTTTACAAGTATTTCTGAGTCTAGTTACCGTTTATAACCTTACTTACAAAGTCCCATGATCCTCCAAGTAGACCCGAAACCCTAAACTCTATAGATCCCTCTAAGGAACCCTATAGATCCCTTTTAGAAGCTCTTTAAGGAGCCTTACTTACTAAGTCCCATGATGCACCTCCATTCATCCAAGCTGCGCAATTAAATCCGCGATTCGACCTCCAAGCCAAGGCTTCTTAGAAGTCTAGAACTAGGTTTTAGGGTTTGGGGTCTAGGGTTTAGGGCTTAGGGTTAGAAGTAGGGAGTTGGTTCAGGGACTTATCATGTCTCTGGCTTTGCATTCGTCTGGCTTTTAGTTGCGAGGCTTGGAGGTTTAGGGGTTTAGGGTTGGGTGGTTCTGGGTTGGGGGCTCAGTGCCTGGAGTTTAGGTTTACTGTCAGGGTTTTCGGGTTTGGGGTCTGCGCACGGTGCCGCGAAATCCTGAACCTAGACCTACCAGGACCGTAAGCACCCCAAGCTGAAATTGAATCCAGAAGTAAGGAACCTTAACGCAGACCCTGCAACACCGGATCCTTTCGATAAGGGGGGGTTTCGGGCTTAGGGGTTCAGGGTTTCAGGTAAAGCCGGAATCCTAAGCTCCCAAGCCCTTAACCCCCGATCTGCCTGGCTGTTTCCAGAAGGTGGTGTACGTCAGGGACTTGTCAACTGTGCATACAGCCTCGGCTGGTGGAGCTCTGGGTCCTTGCTAGGGTTCCCTTTAAAGGGATCTATAAGGGGTCCTTTTAAAGGGATCTATAGAGGGGTTTCCGAAAATAGGGGACCCTAATAGAGTACCCTAAATAGTAGAATCCTTGTTATAAGGACCCCAAAATTTTCGGAAACTCCCATAGGGCTTTAGGGTTTTAGGGTTTAGGGTTGACTGTGGGGCTCTAGGTCCTTGCTACCTGTGTAGAGCTTCCTAGCAGAGTAGGAGGAGGACTAGGATAGAAAACCCTAAACCCTGTAGAACCTTAAACCCTGAAACCCCCTATAAAACCCCATTAAACCCCATAAGACCCTATAAAATCCTATAAAACCCGATAAACCCCCAAACCCAAAAAAACTACTGAAACACCCTCATTTCCTGAACGTCAGCAACAAGCCGAAGAGCCCAGCGAGTCAGCAGCTCCACGGTGAACAGGATCGTGAAGAACCACTCGACGAACTGGAATACGGAAAATTGTAGGGTTTTTTTTGGGGGGGCTCCTTTTTCCAGCTGATTCACCTGGTCTCTGCTGATTGTAGGGTTTAGGGTTTAGGGTTTTTGGGGTCATCCTACATCTAGGCTTTGAGGTTTAATGAAGGTTGAGGGTCGGCCTTGAAATGACTCTCGGCTGCCTGTTGAAGCATTTAGTCGGCGCCTGTGCATTCAAAGGTTTCAGGGTTTGCGTTTAGGGTTCAGGCTTGAGGTATTAGGGCACAGGGCAACCACCCACAATGGGTTGCTTCCGTACCGTGACGGGTAAGGGATGTAACACATCGCGCTGAGGAATGCTAGGAGCGCGCAGGGTTGAGTTGGCAACTCCACCGATCGAAGCAGCCGCAAGATCAGGGTCTCGGCAGCATGGCTAGCAAAAACTTTGCAAAGGTTCACGTGGTTTAGGCTTCTTGAAGGTTCATGGGTAGTCACCAAAGAAAGGAGTGCCCTGACCTGACCCCCCCCCCCACCAAAGAAGCATGAAGCATTATTCATATCCGTCCTTGCGGACGGACCCCGAAAGTAGAAGTCGGGTCTTGAGGTTTTCCCAAACCCACACTACCCGCTCCCGGCTAGCCTTGACCAAGGTCACCACGCCAGGATCATCCTCGGGTGATCTTCCAAAGCCAGGGTTTAGAGGTGTCAGGTGCTAAACCCTAAACCCTAAACTACAGCTAGCTTCTATACAATCCAGGGTACTAAGATAAGCTCCCTGGCTGACTCTGAAGCCCTGAACCCTCAAGCTTCCGGTTTCGGCTTGAGGGTTTAAGGCTTTAGGGTTTAGGGTTTTTGGGTCTTTTTAAATGGGTTTAGGGTTTAGGGTTGAGGGTTTCGGGATCAGGGTCTTGGCATGATTACCTGCAGCAATAAAGAGCATAGCCTTTCATTCACAACCACATACCAGGTCTGTGCTATGCTGTGCTATATCCCAGAACCCTTTAGGAAAGCCCCTATGTATAGTCAACGGATCGACCACGCGCCTTTCAACACTTTGGCTCTGTGCTTCTTTCTAAACATAATAATCTCCAAGCTCCTGCCTTCTATGGCGTTTTATAGGGTTTTGCAACGAAGGTCAAGGACTTTTTCGAAGCTTACTTGTAGCCCCCTGATCCTCTGTATGGGCCCTGAACCGTTGCCGATCGAGCTGATCAAGACCGTACAAGTACTAGGATTTAGGGTTTAGGCTTCTATTGCATGCTCCAGGTTCTGGGTACACAACCAGAACCAATGGCTCCGCAACGAGGCTGACGACGCCTTGGCCATGGATGTGCACAGAACACCACACCAAGTCTGCTTGTCATGTCCCTAAGAAATGTGACAGGTGCGTGACCACAAACTTCTACACTCCAAAAACCCTATAAACCTCACGTATTCTCTGAAAGTCCCTGGCACACCAACTTCTGGCGCGGCCATCCATCAAAGCAGGGGCCTCGTCACCTACACTTCCTCACCACCTCTGAACTCACAACCATCTCATTAAAGAAAACCTAAGCCCTGAACTCAAAATCACAAACCCACCAAGACAAGACTGAACCAAAGCCTTGCTACAGGCCGGGAAGACTGGAAGGTTGCTAGCTGCTGAGGGCCCCAACCGAAACCCTAAACCCCCACACCATCAGCTTGGCGGGCTAGAGCCCACGTGCACAGCAAAGTAAACAAAAAGATGCTCATGGCACCATAAGAAAGAGCACTACAAGGCTACTAGGAGGGTACTATAAGGATACTGTAAAGCACTGTAGAGGCAGCATCAGGGTACTGAAAAGCTAATTACTACAAGGCTACTATAAGGGTGTTGTCAGGCTACTATAGGGCAAAAAGAGCAAGCAAAATCCCTGAGTCTCAAGCCCAAAGCCTCAAGCTGCTATGCAGACACAAACAGATATGTCATATGTCTATCGCCGCTTTGTGCCCAAAACATGTAAGATACCGTCTTGCCATGATACAATATGGAAAAGAATCTTCCGCAGAGTTGTGTATCTGCTTGCTTACTTGATATATAACTCGTCATCTGAGATATAGAAGACACGAAACAGTCTTAACAAACCGATAGATGAACAAAATAGTACGCAAGTAGTGACGCCTAGACCCCAAACCCTGAGCAAGGACACCACTATCCCTAAACACTATACCTGAAAACCCTAAACCCCTAAGCCCAAAAACCCCGGACCCACTAAACCTCTTAAGCCCTAAGCCCCCAAGCAAGGACACCTCCTACGAGCTTGAGCTTTGCCGAAGCTCAGAGAATGACCAGGATGCAGTCGGCATAAAACCTTTCTTTTGGGCTTTGGTGTTTAGGAGTTTTCGGTTTAGGGTTTGGGTTTTAGGGTTTAAGGTTTTGGGTTTATGCAGGGCTACCTGGGGTGCTGGGCATGGGATTTGAGGTTCAATGTAGAGGTTTGCGGCTGGCGGCGGGTCTGGCCTTGCAGCTTTAGGGAGAAAGGTTTGGAGGGTTGAGAGTTGGAATTTCGAGTGATAGAGTTTAGGAGCTTTGGCAATTAGAACAGGGCTTTGGTGTATACTCTTCTATGACTATGTCCGGAATACAAGTGGGCACTTCTGATGATGAGACAGGCCCCTGTGTGAACTCATTTTGTTTGGTGATTTGAGGGGCTTCCCAAAACCACTCAATCCGCAGAATCCGAAAAACTCTAAAAGCCCCAGCTTTAAACTCCTGAAACTTCAAAAAAGACATAAACCTGAACTCCTAAAACCCAATAAAACCTCTCAACGAAAATCATCAGAAAGCCTCAGTCCACCAAACCAGACCTCGCTTCAAGGAGCCGGGATTTACTACGACCCGAAACCCCAAATCGCCCTAAATCCCTAAACCCCTACTGAAAACAAATATCTTCGAGCGACCACGCCAGGGCCGCCATGGACGACTTCGGCCGCTCCAGGAAGTTAAAGACCCGGATCTTCATCCGATCTCAGAGGGTTTAGGGTTTAGGGTTTCTGGGGTTTCTGGGGTTTAGGGTTTATTCGGAGGGTTTAGGGTTTACTGGTTTAGGGTTTAGAGTTTAGGGTTTTGGGCCTCGGAGGTACCCCGAGAGTCCCAGAGCCCACGGGCTCCTTCAAGGGCTCCGTTCAGGGCTCCGTTTAGGTGATCTTGCACTCAAAAGAGCCCACAACTCCTGATGCAGGGGAGACACCATAAAGAATATAGGGTTTAGGGTTTGGTGCATAAGTGGCGGAATAGTGCGATGTCTGGCGTATTCCTTAACTGACGCGTCTTGGGCTTCAAGAAAGCTGTGAGCTCCAGGGCCTTAGGCCTTTGGGGTTTAGGGCTTTAGGGTTTGGAGGCTTAGGGCTCAGGGCTCCTGAGAGCTTGTTGAAGGCCGCAGCTTTTCTAAAGGCTTTCTTTTAGGGGCTCTACGCGGTCTTAGTTGCTGAGTTCATAAGCCCCAAAAAGGGTACACTTTTAGTTTTTTTTTGTGGGTAATATGATCCCAAAAAGTGTAAAGTGTATCCACTCAGCTACTGAGTGGTTCTAGCCTGGCAGGAGGAAGAAGGTCGAATAACCATGCTTTACGAGGGCTCCACAAGAGTCGCGCAAGAGTCTTTCATAAAAAGGCTGATCCAACGGTCTGGTGGACTTAAAGGGTTTAGGGTTAAGGGTTTAGGGTTCAGGGTTTAGGGTTTAGGGTGGCTTGACCTTTCTTGTGGAGGGACGGGGAGTTTGTGGACCTTGGGGCTCAGAGGCTGAATGTCTTGTTCGTCGAATCGGGTTTGGGCTAGGTTATAGTATGACAAACACGATCTGCACTGAGGAATAGTATTCTTTATTTTCTGCTCAAATTTTCGCAAGTACCCGAAACCTACACCTGAAGCCGCGACATGTTAAGTCCTGAACCTTAACGGATATTAGTCTGACATAACTTCTTACAACCTTGTTGAACCCGGTTCTAAAGGCAATCTAAAACATTTTTGGGCCCTCTGTTGAAACCTTTATACAGCCCTCACTCATACCCAAAACCCTAAACCCTCACAAAACCCGCAAAGAGCAAGGCCAGGCACCGACGTCCGTCAACTCTGCTGGTTCATCGCTCGTTAGCTTCTGGACGGAGATCGAGCGCTCCTGAGCTTCAAGCGGTTTCTACAAGGGCTTGGGGTTGAGGGTTGAGGGTTGAGGGTTGAGGGTTGAGGGTTTAGGGTTGAGGGTTTAGGGGTTTGGGGTTTGGGGTTGAGGGCTTTGGAGCTTCAGGGGTTCTTCTATCACAAGGGCTCATAAGCCAGACCAGAAACATCTCTTGTCGCCAACGGGAGGGACGTTGTATATAGTCCGCGCCCAGGGCAGCTAAAAATTGAGCCGGAATAGTGAAACCGTAAACCCTAAACTCTAAACCCTAAACCCTAAACTCTAGACCCTAAACTCTAAACCCTAAACCCTAAACCCTAAACTCTAAACCCTAAACCCAAACCTTTAGACATAGACCCTGAAGTCCCCAAACCCTGAAACCCCCCATCCGGATTCCCTTCCTGGGTTCCCACCCTAAACCCCAAACCCTCAACCCCCTTGAAAGGAGCTTTGAACCTTAAACCCTAAGGGTTTAGGGTTTAGGGTTTAGGGCTTAAACCCTAAACCTAGGTTTCTGAGTAGCCCCTTTATAATAAGGGTACCCCTTTTCCTACTGTTTGAGTTTAATCAGGGGACCCTAAAATAAAAAGGGCAAAAGGGTACTCCTCAAGAACCTACAAACCCAAAGCCACAAGCCCTAAACCCTAAACCCTGAACCCCAAAACCCCGACACCCTAAACCCCAGGTTTAGGTGTGGCAGGAACTGCGAGCCTGTGGGTCTCGCGGATTCGGGTGAGGGTTCCTTCAAGGATCCCCGGAAGGCCTCTCTACTTGGAGGATCAATGGAACTTGGTAAATAAGGTTATAAGTACCTTTTAATTGGGAGTACAACTACTATAAGTAAGTATAAGTTATAGCTACCTTTGTTACAGCCTTGCTTGCTAGGTCCCATGATGCTCCAAGTAAGGGCCACGCTACGCAGTGTAGCCGGCTGAGGCTTCAGCAAGCTTGGGTTTAGGTGTTTAGGTTTAGGTTTAGGGGTTCTGTCTTGGCGGGGGTTTAGGGTTTGAAGCTTAGGAGTGCCAAGCTTAGGGCTTTAGGTTTTGTGGGAATGCAAAGAACCTTCTGCCCCTGGCCCCCCAAAAATCAAGCACGACCAAACCAGTGCAGCATCATCGGCTTAGAAGACTGAGCCCTGAGCCCTCTCCAAGACGAGGACTACTTATGTCCTTTAGGGTTTTGGGTCCATTTCCAACCAGAACTTCTCTTGTTGGGTGGAGGTGGTGCCAGTCAAGATTATCTTCAGGAACAACTAGATGATGATGACCACACCATGGTGATGAAGATCAAAATGATAACGAAGATCAGCGGCAAGAGACTACTGCTCTGCAGCGACGGTACTAGTCCAACCAATGCTGTTTGCTTGCATGTCTGTTGTTGTCATCGTCATCATATCATCGCCATCACCACTATGATCAACATTCACCACCATAAGTATCGTCATCATCATCACCATCATCGTCATCATTGCCATCGTCCTTGGTATTGCTCGCTACTCCTGGACTACACCGAGCACGCAAGCTTCTCTGCTGCTGCTTCTGACCATGCCAATAGCCCCAACCAAGAACCTCTTGTCTGCACCGAGACGCTCCCCCGTCGTCCAGCTGCACATCTTCTATACGCTCCGATATCCGACGTTGCGCAGTCCTCTCGTTCAGGGTGTTTAGAAGAGCAGGGCTGAGCCTGTAGGGAATTAGCGTTTTAGAGTTGGAGTTTTCGAGGGGGTTTGAGCATTTGTCGTTCAGAGTTTAGGCTAAGTTCATGTTTGTCGTGCTGGCCTGCAGCAACTTGCCCTTTCCAACAGCAACACCACCCAGACGTTGCATGCACTACTCGGCTCTGACACCATGGAGCTGAAGCCCTACCCTAAACTAAATCCCTAAGCCCAGCGAACAACCGCCAGGCTCTAGCTCCACTTTCTGATCCCAAAATATAGGAGCCTGAACCGTTCGAATAGGGTTTGGGGATGTTTCGGCTACACTACAGTACAAGTAACATAAGGAGGCCCTAATCCGTCAACCCTGAACCGTAACCCTAAACCCTCAACCCCACGAACGCCCGCTGCGGAACCTCAAGTCGCACAGATATTATGTGACCCGGAACCCCGCCATAATGTAGGGGCCTTAAGAATTACCTAAACTATTTTGGTGGTAAGGCCCCTATATTATCCAGCCGCCAGAACTGGCCAGAACCTTGAAGCCCTAGCAGTCCCTGAACAAGGGACTTCAACTTTCTCATCCTCCGTACGAAAGCTCTTGCAAAATCATTGAGGCTCTTTGGAGCCCGCATGAAGCCTTGTCAAACCATAACACCCCATTAACTGTAAAACCGTGAACCGGACAACCTACAAACCCCTTCCAGAACCCTGGCACCCCGGAGCCTAAACCCCAAACCCTAAGCAATCAACCCTGAACCCCAAACCCTAAACCCCAAACTCCTCAACCCTGAACCCCAAACCCTAAGCCCCTCAACCCTGAACCCCACACCCTAAACCCTTCAGAAGCCCAAGGCACCGCCGGCCGAGCTCGAAGACCGTCTTCTGCGCCTTAGGCTCTCGCAAGTCCAGGACGAGGCCTTAGATGCGCAAAGCAACGCCTGAATAATTTGAATAGAGTTCCTTTAAAGCGCCCCCTTTTAAACCGGGCTATAAGGGCTACTATAAGGATAGGGGTCTTAATAATTAGAGAAATTAGAGTAGGGTTTTGGGGTACATATTATACTAAAGTTATAATAAGGAACCCCAAAAATAGTATAGGTAATTATTAAGGCCCCCCTATAATAAAAACCTTGCTAACACGTGAACGGGATTGTATGGCTGTCAATTGGCAGCCATTGGTTTCGGGTTTCGGGTTTAGCGGTGCAAGGGCTATGAGGAAAATATGTGGTTCGTGGTTCGAAAAATTGGGGGGCTGCAAGGGCTCATGACATGCTTGATTGGGGCTTGTATCTCGACCAAGGGACGAAAATATTCATCAAAGCCTCTGGAATTCTCTCGAAGCTTTTGGTCTCAGGGCTTCGGGTTTAGGTGATAACTGTTGAACACTCAAGCAGAAGCTTAAGGAAGCATACTTCTGCTCAATTCCAATGCATGTCCAAATAATCCCCTTTCGACACACCTTGATCCCTAATCCCCCCACCCTAAACCCTAAACCCTATACCCTAAAACCCTAAACCCTAAACCCTAAAACCCTAAACCCTAAAACCCTAAAACCCTAAACCCTCAACAGCAAAGCACTCCACGGTCTAACACTCGAAGACCACAAAGCCGAGACCACGAACACCTGACGCCACGAAAATCCGATAAGAAACTGCACTCCTGCTCAGACCCTCCATGGAACTGCCACTGTAGGGTAGATTATGTCATATCTATGCAAGGAAGACTAGAAAGGACTATAATCTGAAAAAACCCTAAAGCCGCCCGCAAATAACCATTAAACTATTTTGAAAGCACACCTCAAATCCCACGCCACACATTCTCTGGGCCATGGAGCTTTGCAGCACATGCCTCGACTGCAACGCACAAGAATCCCAAAATCGGGAGCCCCAAAAAAAGTTCAGAACTCCTGCCAGACCTAGAAGGATTCCTGCAAGGATTCCCACAAGGGTTCCAAAAAGGGCGCCTACAGGGGGTCCTTGAGGAGCTTTTTACTTAGGAGCTGGGCTTTGGGCTTGGGGCTTCGGGTTTCAGGTTTCCCTAAGCCCTAAACCCCAAACCCTAAACCCTAAACCATGACTTGGGGCTTAGGCGCTGCATCCATCACCCGCCCATCCCAGAATTTCTGAAGCTCTTCAAGGCCTAGATGTATATACACACACATACACACACACACACATACACACACGTGGATACTTGGATACTCTCTCTCGGAGGAGTAGCTAGCTGTATGTTACAGTCTTATGGGGTTCTCGGCTTGGCCCCTCGCCACGTCACTTGCGAAAGCATTGGCAAAACCTGAAGGCAGGTACGTCAGGGTGATCAGCCCTGATATCCGCATTTGCTGTGGCCGCTTCGTTGGACCATCGCCCCCAGCAAATGGATGGTCCCCCTGCACTTTGTTGGACATGAAACTCTTTGCTATCAGAGGGTCACACACACACACACCCTCGCACAGGGCCTTAAAGCTTCGATACCGGGTTTTGGGGCATGCTGTAGAAGAGCGATATACTTTAAGGGCATACTATGACTATGTATTCCTACCTCTATCTATTACACACGTTGTGATCCGCACTGACTGAAGTGCCTAAGGTCCACCATGCAAGTCAATGCAGGTGAACATACCGCACACGGAACAAAGCCACTAAACCCTAAACCATCCTAAACTCACTAAAACCCAAAACCTGAACACTAAACCCTAATCCCTTGCCACGGGCACTGCCCCTGCTGCCAAGGATCAGATCCTCTGCCGGCACTTGCTCCTGGAAGTGTTTGCCGCGGAAACCGGAACCCTGCCCAAGAACCGAAGCCATTAATCCGAAGTTGCAGGTTTCGGGCTTCTGTCATGGCTACACCCCTTGACACGAAAACTCGCCAAGCAAGGGCACATGTGTGGGCTGAGGCTAGGTTAGGGTTTGGAATTGGGGTTTATGGTTTAGGTTTAGGGTTTAAGGTTTAGGGTTCAGGGCAAGAGGTTTAGAGTTGTGTTTTTGGCTTGCTTCTTTCCGTCTGCAGGTAAACCTGCGTCCCGAATGCCATGCTGGCTGAGGCTGTAGACCCTAAACCCTAAACCCTAAACCGTAGAAGGTTTAGAGTTTGGAGTCTAGGGCTTTGGGTGCTCCAGCAGGGCCGGGCTTCAGTTTCAGGAAGGATATAATGTAGGGGCCTCAATAATTAGAATACGATTGTGGGGGGTTCCAGCATATACCCCCAAACCCTATTCTAATTATTAAGGCCCCTATATCATAGAACCCTCATAGTTACCCTGATAGACCCCTTTTGAAGGAATCCATTAAGGGAAACCCTAATTAATAAGGCCCCTACATTATAGTAATGAGTCCGGATGAAGACCCCTTGCGGCAGAGCAGGAAGATGCTTGACCCTAAACCCTAAACTTCAAAAGGTTAACCACGGCTGTCTGACGTTGAACATAAATTCCAAACCCTTAACTTCAGCCTTAAACCCGAAACACCTACACCCTAAGCCCTAAACCCCCTCAGAGCTTCAGGCGTAGAGTGAGAAGGAACTTTGCGTGAAAAGTAAAGCAATTGCGGGTTTAGAAATCAGGGTCTAGGGCAAAGGGTTTAGCATCTGGGCTGTATGGTTTACGAGCTTAGAGTTTTGATCCAGGATTCGGATCCATTCAGGAGGGTTTAGGGTTTTCGAGGGTTTAGGAGTTGAAGTTGTGGGGGAATTGGGTTACGAACCACAAGATAGGAATTGATGCTGAACCACACAAATCCTGGGTTTAGGGTTTAGGGTTTCGGGTTTAACCCTGAACCTGGGGAGAAGGGTCGATACTGGACTAGCGCCTGCGCAAAACCTCCTGATACGCTCCCAATCCCCACCACCCAAACGAAGCATCTAGAGAAATCGTGTAAGCCACCTGCAAAAAACCCTATGAAACCCTCATAAAAACGCTGAAGAACCTGGAAGAACCTGTATAGTCAATGAAACATAGGCTGCGCATATGTATGCACATATGTATGTATATATATATATATATATATATATATATATATGTGTGTGTGTGTGTGTGTGCATCATTTAATATAATACAGTGTAGTAAATCATGATATAAAATGCTTATGCATGTAACAAGCAACCAAACATGTCTTTAGGAATTGAAAAAACAGGAGGGCCTTGTGACTGCTGCGGGCAGCCTTTTTCGGTGGCTTTGGCGGCAGTGCGGCGCCGGCTTTTGGGCGCAATTCCGTCCTAAGCTTTGCCAGGGTCTTGCAAGGGATTTATCAGGGTTGAAGAAGGGAGTTATAGATGGTTTTGGGCTTCTTATAGGAAATCTCTGATAGAGGTTTTTTGAAGTGGCTTGAAGGTTTAGGGTAAAGGTTTAGGGCCCTTTGGAGACCAGGGTTCAGGATTCTCAGGCCCCACAAGTAGCGGGTTTGGGGTGAGGAGAAGGTCGTGTGGATTTTCTATATGGCCTTAGGAGGTTTAAGGTTTCTCATGCCTAGCTACAAATAGGGCTGGTAGTACCTTACTCCGGGCTTCCGGCCGTAGACCTAAAACGATAGACACTAGGCCCCTAAACCCCAAAAACGGTCAACCTACCCTCGCACGTGCACGCAAGGCCTGCAGAGCAAACGTTTTCAATCCAAGGTCTACGAGGCTTGGAGTTTAAGGTCCACTATAAGGGCCTTAAATAGTTAGAATAGGGTTTTAAGGGTCCCTTACGTAAACTATAAGCATACTAAGGAACCCCGACAATAGACAATAGTATAGGTAATTATTTAAGCCCTCATAGTACGGCTAGGGCTCGAAGGCTTCGAGAGTTGAAGCTTCAAGGTTGCGGGCTGAGGATTTGGGATCGGAGGTGTAAGGGGCCCCAAACTTAAACCCGGAACTCGAAACCTTAAACCGTGAACTCTAAACCCCAAGCCCAAAGCCCTGAACCCTAAACCCACAAGCTAAAACCGTTCTAAAATCCAAACGCTACACCCAAGTTCAAGTTTTTGCTGGTAGGGGAGGGGGGGCCCTGAAGTCTAAACCCAAAGCCTAAAACCCCAAACCCTGAACTCTTAACCCCAAACCAAGTTCAAGTTTTTTGTTGGTAGGGGAGGGGGGGCTCCTTCTTCCGACAAACCCACCAAGTTCCGGGTTCACGGTTTAGGGCTCCGGCTTTCCCGTTGAGGCTTAGGGCTACATAGCTTCAAAGGCTTACATAGACGATCAGGGTTTAGGGTTCAGGCTTTAAGGGTTTAAGGGTTTAAGGGTTTAGGGTTCGAGGGGTTTGGGTTAAGGGTTTAGGCTTGATACACCGCAACCAATGTTCAAAAATATGAAGCCTCCCTGTATTAACACCTATATTAGCTCTGGTTATGGGTTGAGGGCTTAGGGTTTAGGGTTTAGGGTTATGATATACCAGCCCTAAACCCTCAACCCTAAAATCGGAAGCCCCGCAATCCCTAAACCCTAAACCCCCCCCCCAAACCCCTAGACCCTAAACCCCTAAACCCTGACAAACGCAGACAAAAAAAAAACAACTCCGGCGCTTGAGCCCAGGCACGGCAGGGCCGCGGCCACCAGGTCTGTGAAATCCTGCCATGTGGTCGCCATCACCATCTGTAGGGTTCAGGCGTTTAGGGTTTAGGGGTTTAGCGGTTTAGGGTTTAGGGTTTAGGGTTGATCACCATCATCATCATCAGCAGCACCCTGCAACCACCACCATCACCACCACCACCACTCCGACTACCGTTACCGCCTCGACAACACATACCACCACCACCACACCACCACCACCAGCAGCACCACCACCTCACCACTGCCACCACTGCAACTACCACCAAGAAACCTCCATCCCCCTGAACCCCGGACAAACCTATACAACTCCATAAAGCCCTTCAAAAACCTGTACCATTACAAGCCTATCGACACCTAAGCCCTAAAGAACACAAGACTGTTAGGAGCTCGCTCAAATACCCAGTGCAGGCCCCTAAAAGCAGCTTAGGGCTACGGATTTGCGGTTTCGAGCTTGGGGTCTAGGGCTTCGGGATTGCGATTTAGGGTGTGGGGTCCGGGTTTGAGGATTCAGCGTCAGCCTTCCAGTTTACAGGTCTGCGATTGAAGAGTCTCGGGGTCTAAGGGCCCAAAAGCTCTGTGCATTTTCGAGACTTCACATCCGTGTCCGCGTTGGAGCTGAAAGCTTCAAGGATTCAAAGGCATGGGCTTGTTAAGCATATAGAGCGCATGGTTCGGGATGTCGCTAAACTTTATCAGACATTTGGGACCTTCGTCACACAGCATGCGCGCCAGTCCCGTGCAACAACACTAACCCTTCCAAGGCAGCCAAGGTTCTAGTGATGACAAGTTCGAGTCACCACCTGGGTCGAGCCGTGGGCATGATATGCACAACTACGAGAGCGGACACATACAAGATCAACAACTTCGCCACCCGGTGGGCACCTAGCGTTCAGAACTGACATCAGGTACTTACGTATAGGAGCCCGAATATAATCTAATAAGATATTGTATCACATACTGGAAGGAACCCTTCCAAAGCAAAAACCCCGAAGTGCTGGCATCTTGGGCCGCGGCCGGCACGGGCGAGAGGCTTGTGAGCCCAAACGATCTCCTAGGGGAGGTTTCGGTTTTTGCGGGTCTAGAGGTTAGGGTTTCGGGGGTTTCGGGTTTAGGGCTTAGGGTTGGACGGGTTACTACAAGTGTGCTAATCCGGGTTTAGGGTTTAGGCCTAGGTTTAAGGTTGAAGGATATTCGGCGACACAGACACCTTCAAACATGAAGCTTGAAGAAGTAGAGCAAGGGTGAAATAGGGTTTTATGAACTGTAATATAGGGCTATAGGAGCCTTAGCGATAAGTTTTGGGGTTTGCGTTTGTAGAGATTTACAAGGGCTTCGTGATGATTGTGTACTATGTACGGCTGTGAAAGCATTTTATAGTTCTGAATAGGGCCGCCATAATATAATAGAAAACAGGCCTTGGGGGATAAAACTGGTATAGGAATGACAAGGGAATAGTGGTACGAACTATTCAGTCCCCTATGCTGCGGTCTTCATGCCCAGGATAACCCTGGATCCTCAACCCTGCCCTACTCCTCACTGCGTCGTGTTTGAGATTCGAAGGCTTTCATGTTTAGGGTTTGGAGTATTTAGGCCCGCAGTGATCATTTGAGTGTAGATTTTGGGTTTTATTGGCTAGACTAGGACTAACAACCATAAAGCGGTTCGGCTCCCTGGAGATGTGGTGCATGCTGGCTGTGTCTTACGACTCTTCCCGCATGTGCAGCCTGTAGCTTGGCTGCCTGGATGTAGTCGGGAGCACTTGGAGGATCATGGGACTTAGTAAGTAAGGTTATAAATAAGGTAACTATACTTATAAGTACTTATAACCCCAATTAAGGTACTTACAACCTTACTTACTAAGTCCCATGATCCTCCANTTGGAGGATCATGGGACTTAGTAAGTAAGGTTATAAATAAGGTAACTATACTTATAAGTACTTATAACCCCAATTAAGGTACTTACAACCTTACTTACTAAGTCCCATGATCCTCCAAGCATGTGTTGTGGCAAGACTCCGGCGTGGTTGGGTTTTCCCGGCTGCCTCTGGCCTTCGTAACCTAAACTCGAAACTCTGCTGACGTCTACTAAACCCCACGAACCCTAACTCCACAAAGGCTATAATATACACCCTCTACCCCCCAAGAGTCCCAGTGTCCAGATAGAGTGATCCTTTACATCACCCCTTTACGAGGCCCTGATAATACCGTGTAGCCTCTGGCACTACAGACGACGTCTTCGTCTGGGCTCAAAAGTGGAGTTTGAAGCTTCGGGCTTGGGCCGTGGGGGCTCAGGGTCCTGCACCACATCCATGACGCTCTCGTGCGCGCTGTCCTGATGAGAGGAAGGTTGTTTGAGGAGGGAGTTGAGGTTTTGTGGGTTTGGGCCTCTGGGCTTGTTTAGGGTGTGCAAACAGTGCGCGCTCAGTGGCTGCACTTCTATCGTGCGCCTGCGTCTGCACCACACGAACTCAATTCAGATTCAGCCTCCTAGTATAGGGGCCTTAATAATTAGAATAGGGTTTTGGGGCCCGTTCTACTTTTGTTCTAATTAGGAACCCCCAAAATAGTATTGGTAATTGTTTAAGCCCCTATAGTACTATAGTACTGTTGTTCCACACCCTTGAAATAAGGCCTCTGATGCCTTGGCACGCTTCTCTGCAGGCCTGAAATGCCACTGTAGAAGGCGTCAAAGTCTGGGAAACTACGAAACCAAAACGACCCTAAACCCTAAACCATGTAAGGAACCCGAAACTCTAAACTGGCTCTTTTGCCTTTTCGGAAACCCTACACCTACACCCCAAACTTAGACCGCAAACCCCAAACTTAAACCCTAAACCATGGACTTCGACCCTAAACCCTAAATTCAAACCCTAAACCCTATACCTTAAACTTAAACCCTAAACTCTTATCGTAGCAAGAACCCTTTTAAGGCGTTTCAAGGCCTCCATGGACTGCCGGAGACTGGCGCTGCGGAGCTTGGCGACGGCGTGACGGTAGACCCGCACCTTTAGTGATTTAGGGGCTGAAGGGTTGCGCGTGTAATATAGCCTAAACCCTTTAATATAGGGGCCTTAGACATTGGAATATGGTTCCTCTAAAGGGTTCTTACAAAGGGTCTACAAGGGCTAATATAAGGGGGCATATTGTGCCATAATTATAATGAGGAACCCCCAAAACAGTATAAGTAACTATCCAGGCCTTGTGCATTGTTTAGGGTTTGGGGCGTAAGTCCCTAAGCCTTCGGGTCCAAAGCTCAAGAAACCCGAAGCCCTAACCTCGCCGAGATGGGCTCAAGATTACTGGGAGGCTCTTCAACTCGGTAGGTCGACTTAGTATCCCCGTGATGGGAGTTTCCGAAAAATAGGGGACCCCAATATAGTACCCTAAATAGTAGGATCCTTATTGTAAGGACCCCAAAATACAGCAGCCCTGATTTTCGGAAACTCCATTGTGGCTTTCCGAGTTCCAGGCGGGTGGTGTCGGAGAAAGCTGAGAAAGCCCCAAGGCTTGAATCCACGGACCCTGAATCCCAAACCCAGACCGCCCAGACCCTTCTTGGAGGATCATGGGACTTAGTAAGTAAGGTTGTAAGTACCTTAATTGGGGTTATAAGTACTTATAAGTATAGTTACCTTATTTATAACCTTACTTACTAAGTCCCATGATCCTCCAANTGGAGGATCATGGGACTTAGTAAGTAAGGTTGTAAGTACCTTAATTGGGGTTATAAGTACTTATAAGTATAGTTACCTTATTTATAACCTTACTTACTAAGTCCCATGATCCTCCAAGTTGTAGAAAGTAGAACCCTGTTATGGCCTCGGCATTTTCGCCGCTGGTGTTCAGGGCGTCCGCCAACGTCTGCAGGAAGCTCGGTGGTTTAGGTTTTAGTGTCCAGGTTTGTTTTGTCGGCTCTTATCCGCTATTGTAGCTATTGGAGTCAAGAGTCTCGAAAACCTCAGCGCAAATCCTCAAAATCCAACACATCCAAAACCTCGCTCGTTCTCTTTCTTTCTCTCTCTCTCTCTCTCTCTCTCTATCTCGCCCTGCTGGGTGCTTGAAATTGTTAATCGAGGTCCAAATAAGGTCCCCTATAAACTCCTGGAAACGCCTACAACTGTGCAGCAACCCGTACAAACCCCTTGCCAAAAAAACTTAGACGACTCCACAGACTAGAAACCCTCTGGGCTGTGCCAGTGTAAAACCCGGTGCGGTGGAAACCCTGACATGGCCTGTGACTAAACAATTCCCGACACCCTCAACCAAACCCTGAACTCCTAAACCCTCAACCCCGCAAAACTCAAAAACTCGAGAACTCCCCCCGCCCCGCCCATGTCCCTTATCTCTAGCCCTAAGCCCAAAAAAAAAAGCACCCCAAACCCATCCAAGCCGGCCCCCCACCCCAAAACTTAAAGCCTAAGTCGGAAATCCTAGATCCTGCGACCGGCCCCTAACCCGACCCCTTCCTAAACTCAAAAAGCAGGATACGCACACCATGACAGACTTAAAGCCACCTATAGAGTCCAAAAACCCAAACCTGCAACCCTTTCTAAAACAATGACCTTCATAGCAGCCCTTTTAGAGCCCTTTTTTTGTGACCCTACGCCCTTCCCTATAGAATCCTCAAAGTACCCTAAACCCCAACCCCAACCCCCAAACCCCTTTGGCCTAACAAACCCTGAACACTAAACCTAAACCCTCAACCCCTAAACAAAGAGCCTCCAGCGTAAGCTTCGAGCTCATGAGCTCCTCCGGCTTCGTCTTCGTCATCTCCAGCAGCCCCTCGGCTTAGGGTTTGGTTTACGGCGTAAGGGAGTTTAGGATTTAGGGCTTAGCGCTTAGGGTTCAGGATTTAAGGGAGTTTAAGATTTAGGGTTTAGGGCTCAGGCTTCAGGATGTAGTAGGAGTTAGGGTTTAGGGCTCAGGGTTCAGGATCTAAGGGAGTTTAGGGTTTGTGGAGGAAGGTTTTGGGTTTAGGTGCTTCGTTTGTCTGCTGGAAGGTGCTCTGCAGTGTGGAGCACTCACGGTGCCTATATGGGTTTCCCAACGGTGTTGGATATCGGGTTTCCTATTGTGTTTGCTAAAGGGTTTGGGGCTCATGGGTGTGAGGTTCAGGGTTCAGATACTAAAGGGCTGAGTTTCAAGAGCTTAGGGGTGTACCCTAAACCCTAAACCGGGTTCCGGGATGTAGAGGCTCAGTTTCAGGAGTTGGGTTCCAACACGCCACGCTGTTGTGGCTTACTGTGCCTTGAATGGGTGTGTTTAAGCTTTGAGTCCGCTTTCCCATGTGCTTGCGTATCGGCAGTAAAAACCTGCTATACAAAATTGACGGCTGGTCGTTTTATCGTAAGCACAATTTATGGATATAAGTACCTGAACTGGGGTGCTAAGTTCCGCCGCGCAGCAGCACCATGCCTGATACTCGGCCTCTGCCAGCCCTGCATGTCACTCTGGCACGCTCCTCCGTTTCAATGCCAGACCTGAATCGCTCGAAGCTGCCTTGATGTCACGGAGCAGATGCTGCAGTTCGGCAGGCATATGGGCAGTTCTCTAAATTAAGGTCCCTTTTTAGGTTCCGAAACTAGTACGGCACCCTTATAAAAAGGACCCTAATTTAGAGAACTACCCATGTGGACACTCGACTCTGCCGCCACGATGTGGACAGTCGACTCCTCTGCAGGTACACCCCAAACCCTAAACCCTAAACCCCAAACCCTAAACCCTAAACCCTAAACCTTGTGGACCTCCGCAGGTGCATGAGGCTCCGGAGTGTCATGGGCCCACCACGGAGACCTCCTCAGAAGTAGCTATAATACTACTGCCATGTTTTTTTTTTTTTAGGCGCCTCTTTTCCAACTCGCGAGTGCTCGTCGAAAATCCTACTGCCATGGTTTAGGGTTTAGGGTTTAGGGTAACCATGCCTACCTGACTTCTCTTCCCTGTAACTGACTACTCTTAACCGAGAACGAAAGTAAACCCCTACTTGAAGGATCATGGGACTTAGTAAGTAAGGTTATAAATAAGGTAACTATACTTAGAACTACTTATAACCCCAATTAAGGTACTTATAACCTTACTTACTAAGTCCCATGATCCTCCAAGTAGACCCATGCCTCCAAAGAGTCAACCCAAAGTCCGAAGCACCTGAACCCAACTCCCCGATTCATGCTGTGATAGGTTTTAGGGTTGAGGGCTTAGGGTTTAGGGGTGTTTTAGTTTAGGGTTTAGGGACATAGATCGGATTAACTACCACACCTGTGTAAGGTTTCGGGGTATAGGGTTTGTGGGCATAGCGGCTACTGTCTAGGCGACTGCTTGGGCTTCAGGAAATCATAACGATGGTTATACCATTGCGGTTGTAACGGTTGATGGACAAAATCCTGCATTACCCATTATAAGGAATATACCATAATTCCCATAGTTTAAGGTCCTTAGGGTCATGCAGGATTTTGTCCATCAACCGAAGGACCCCAATGAACTGCAAATAGTTCTTTTCCGACTGTAAGGACCCCCACCATCCCCGACTTTGCAGGATTATCGGGTTTTGAGCTTCAGGGAACGTGACAGTCTTAGCCTATTCCGATTCCCCTGAAAATCTTCAACCCGAAACCCGTGCCTGCAGCAACATGTAGTCGTTCATGTGGGCCTTCACCTCAGGGTCATGAGGGCTCTCTGGGTTTGTGCCAGTTTAGGCAAGCGGGCTCGTTCCGGTCGCATAGCACATATAACACATAATTTGGGCTTCTTGCTTGTAGATATATAGTTTGATATCCTCCCAAAACCCTCTTCTGATTGTTAAGGCCCCCATAGTAAACCAATAAAACCCTTGTAAACTTGCAGTAACCCTTCTAGACCAATTTGAAAAGAACCGTTAAAGGAACCTTCTTCTAATTTTGACACAAGCCCTATATTACGCTTCCTGGGCATTGTGGTTTCGGGCAGAGTTCGGGGAAGTGCGTTCGGGAAAAAATATCCAAGCAACATGGAAAGGCCCTCTTAAAGGATATCGACTCCACAGAACCGTTGAAATCCTTTTTTTGAAGCCCTGGGCCCTAAGCCCCAAAACCCAACAGACGTAAGCCCAAAAGCCTGAAACGCCAACGCCAAACAGCCAGGCTTTCTGTGAAGCGACATAGCGGGACATGATGCTCAGGAAGGTTTGGCGATCGATCACGAGCTGCCCCGACTGGTCCTTGCTCGGATTGAGGCTTCGGGGCGTTACTGCTCACGCCTCAGGTTCAGGGTTTAGGGTTTAGGGGGATCAAGCTGCGGAGATGGAGAAACCCAGTCAGTGCAAGTCACTGTTGTGCCTGCGGAGTGAGGGCACGGCGTGTGAAGAGATCCATCGAAGATTCTTAGGGGCGGGGGGGGTGACCCTGAACCCAAAACCCCACATGGTTCCGGCTGGTTCTGATTATCAGTATATCTACGCCCATTCTTTAAACGGCCCCTGCTCCACCAACGGCTGCCAGGCGGCCACACGGCAAGAGCCCTTCCAAGCGGCAGCAAGACCGTCGATTTGGCTGTCGTGCACCTACCCAGGCTTGCGGACACAGAGTTCCGTACATGCATCCTGGCATGCCAGCATTTCATGACATGCGGTAGGCTTGGAGATGCGACTTCAGCAGTGAAGATGCGATGAAAGTATTGACAAGTCTTGCGGCTGCACTTACCCAGCATTCTTCACTCTGGTTCTACTGGTCATCGTGAAAGAATCTCACAAACAGCTAACCGCGAGCTCACTCAGTGAACGCCGAAGCTAAAATCTACAGACATCCCCCCGAAACCTTCTGTCTCAATTCTGCACCTTAACCCCAAGCCTTGAACCTAGAGCGTTTGTTACCCTAAGCCGAAGGTCGAAAACTCCAATAGGTAGTTTCAGAAGGATCATCGCCCTACTACAACCTAGTAGTACAACAGTCGGATCCTCAACACCAGGACCCCAAACTATGGCACCCCTAGCCCCATCCTAAGCCTTTACTGTAACCCAAAGCTATACCCTAAACCCTAGACCCTAGGCCCTAACATTGGAGACAAACTCAAAAGAGCCTCGTCGACACCGGTCATCTCCTGAATAACCTGCTCTATCAGTCCATCACTCCTTTTTGTTCTCTCCCTCTCTCTCTCCCTCTCTCTCTGTCTCTCTCTGTCTCTCTCTGTCTCTCTCTCTCTCTCTCTCTCCCTCTCCCTCTCCCTCTCTCTCTCTCTCTCTGTCTGCAGCTGTGAGGGAGGAGGGAGGATTTGGGGATAAAGGGTTTACGACATCAGGGTTTTGAGCTTCACGGATTTCAAATCTTAGAGTAAACCACAAGCCTTTGATTCAGGAATACATTCTGAAACACACTGCAGGCCCCCCTCTAGTTAAAAGTATGTTCCTTTTCGAGGCTGTTGTGTTCTCTAGGCCGATCTCCTTTGGATCACACCTGCATTGCAACGCAAACCCCTGATCAACCAATCCCTTCTTTTGTTAAGAGATTTACAATTCGGATCCCCACAGAAGTCATTGACCCTATACCCTACAAGTAGCCTGACGCGGGTGTGAGGCGTGGTCTGGACATGGAGGGGTTAAATCAAAGGGTTAGTTTAGGGCTTTGACCTCACGGTTTTTCCAGAGCTTTCGGGCCGGTCAACTTCCAACACTTCATCATCATTCATTTCACTACCCATGCCATCACCGTCATCATTAACATCATCGGAGGTATCAGTGGACCCAACAAGTTTCACAATCGCAATCGTCATCGTCACCATCATCATCAACATGAACATCATCACAGTAGTCATCGTCATCATCATCGTCATGGCCTTCACCATCATCATGATCATCGTCGTCGTCATTGTTGTTGTCATGGTCATCGTCATCATAAACTCCTTAGCGTCATGATAATCATCAACAACAGCAACACCATCAACAAGCACATCATCCTTTCGTGCAAAACCATCATCAAATGATGTGATGACGCTGAGTGATGACGAGACCAGTACCAGCGCCGCCACCGCCACGGCGAAACGATAACAAACGGATACTGAAGATAAAGATGATGATGATGACGATGATGATGGCGATGATGAGGAGGAGCACGATACTGATGGGCAGCAGACCTGATTTGACTTGACCTGATCTGATCTGACTTGGTACATCTTGGTACCATCTGGCTGTGGGGAGGTAGTGGTGCCAGTAATGGCAATGGTGATAAGTGCTGGATTCTGGCGACGATCAAGTGCAACATCAGCATAGTTTCTGGTTGCCTGGTGTAGCAAGCTTTGCGGTCACGTGTCCGCATTGAAAGACTCCTGACTGCCTCTTCCATCTTTGTCCCTAGCGGAAGAAAAAGCCTGAACCCGTGATCTTAAAAAGCCGCAACTGCCTGGGCTTTAAAGCTCTCGGTTTCGGGTTTAGGCTTTAGGGTTCTAGGGTTTAGGCCTTAAGCCCAAGCGAAGCAAATTCTGCAAAACCGGCAAAGTGGAGCAAGCCCATTTCCCGAAAATTGCATCCAGGAGGCCATGTGTAACTCGTCCAGCTCCAGCGCGCCTGCAGTTAGGGAAATTCTGAGTGGTGCTTAGGGCTTAATACTTCTGATGATTAGATTGAAGCTTCTGCCGGTATTACAACTTAGTGTACTAGGGTTTAGAGACACTTATTCTCAGTTGCAGAATAGCAGGGTATTAGGCTTTGCAAGGTTGCCACGGTTACCATTTACGCGAAAGAAATTTCGGCATTAGCGTTGAGTGTTCGCAGCTTATAGGGCCGTGAGCTCACACCGTTCCAGGATGCGGGACTTTGTGTTACAGGTCTTATACGGGTCTCAAACATATAGCATGTCGGGTTCGGCATTCCGTGTTCTGTCTCCCTGCCAAGGTTCGTTCACTTGGCAAAGGTGCCGGTGATGATGGTGCTGCCGCGATGCTGCTGATGCTGGTGGCGCTCGTGATGGTTGTGATGCTAGTAGTACGTACTGAGGCTGCTAGTGATGCTGGTGGTGCTGGTGATGCTGGTGATGCTGGCGATGCTGGTGATGCTGGTGGTGATGCTGGTGATGCTGGTGATGCTGGTGATGCGATGATGCTCGTAATGCTCGTGATGCTGGTGATGCTAATGATGCTCGTGATGCTTCTGATGCTCGTGCTGGCGGTGATGCCCGTGATGCTGCTGATGCTTGTGATGCTGATGCCCGTGATGCTGGTGCTGGTGATGCTGCTGCTTCTCGTCATGCTGGTGCTGGTGATGCTCGTGATGCTGCTGATGCGCTGACCCTTCCGCTATTGCTGATGGGTGATACCCATGATGCTGCTGATGCTCGTGCTGCTGCTGCTGGTGTTGACAATGGTGATGCTGATGATGATGATGATGATGATGATGATGATGTCGATGATGCTGCCCGTGACGCCCGTGATGCAGCTGATGCTCACGATGCTGCCCATGCTCGTGATGCTGGTGTTGCTGCTGATCTCCTGATGCTGCTCATGCTCGTAATGCTTGTGATGCTTGTTATGCTTCTGAGACTCGCTACGCTCCTGATGTTTGTGAAGCTCGTAATGCTGCAAATCCTCGTGATGCTGATGCTCGTGATGCTGCGGATGCTCGCAATGCTCGTGATGCTCACGATGCTGCTGATGCACTGGTGCTGCTGATGCACGTGAAGCTTATTGTTCTTGTGGTGCAGCTGATGCTCGGTATGCTCGCGATGGTGCTGATACAACGGATGCTGCTACTGCTAATGATGCTTGTGACACTCGTGATGCTGATGCTGTTGTGCGCGCTCGCAGTGCACGTCACGCTCGTTGTGCTTCTGATGCACGTGATGCTCTTGATGCTGCTGACGCGCCTTCTGATCGTGATGCTGCTGATGAAACTCCTCATGCCAGCAATGCTCGGAATGCTCACGATGCTGCTGATACTGCGTGCTGCTGATGCTTGCGATGCTTGCTATGCTTGTGATGCAGCCGGTGATCATTATGCTCGTGATGCTGCTGATCAATGCGTTGATGCTGATAATGCGCTAATGCGGCTGATGATGGTGATGCTGCTGCTGTCGCTGCTGATGCTGCTGATGCTGCTGATGCTGCTGATGCTGCTGATGTCGCTGAAGCCGCTCCGCTGAATCTCGTGGTGCTGTGCTGCACGTCATGGTGGTCACGCTCGTCATGCGCGTCATGCTCGTCGTGCTTCTGATGCACGTGATGCTCATGATGCCCGTGATGCTGCTGTACTGCTGATGCTCGTGATGCTCGTGATGCTCGTGACACTCGTGATGCTCGTGATGCTCGTCATGCTGCTGATGCTGGTGACGCTCGTGATGCCGGTGATGCCGGTGATGCTGCTGATGCTGCTGATGCTGATGACGCTCGTGATGATCGTGATGCTCGTGATGCTGCTGATGCTGGTGACGCTCGTGATGCTCGTGAAGCTCGTGATGCTCGTGATGCTGCTGATGCTGGTGACGCTCGTGCTCGTGATGCTCGTGATGCTCGTGTTGCTCGTGATGCTCGTGATGCTCGTGATGCTCGTGATGCTGGTGTCGCTCGTGTCGCTCGTGATGGTCGTGATGCTGGTGACGCTCGTGATGCTCGTGATGCTGGTGATACTGCTGATGCTGGTGATGCTCGTGATGCTCGTCATGCTCGTGTTGCCGGCGATGCTGCTGATACTGGTGACGCTCGTGCCACTCGTGATGCTCGTGATGCTGGCGATGCTGGTGACGCTCGTGACGCTCGTGATGCTCGTGATGCTGGTGATGCTGGTGACGCTCGTGATGCTCGTGATGCTCGTGATGCTGATGATGCTCGTGATGCTCGTGATGGTGATACTACTGATGCTGGCGACGCTCATGATGCTCGTGATGCTCGTGTTGCCTGTGATACTGGTGACGCTCGAGCTGCTCGTGGCTCGTGACGCTCGTGACGCTCGTGATGCTCGTGATGCTCGTGATGCTGCTGATGCTACTGATGCTTCCGATGCAGCTGATGCTGGTGATGCCGCTGCTCGTGATTCTCGTGAAGCTGGTGATGCTGCTGATGCTGGTGACGCGCGTGATGCTCGTGATGCTGGTGACGCTCGAGATGCGGTTGATGCTGCTGATGCTCGTGATGCTCGTGATGCTCGTGATGCTGCTGATGCTGATGACGCTCGTGATGCTCGTGATGCTGCTGATGCTGCTGATGCTGCTGATGCTGCTGATGCTGGTGATGCTCGTGATGCTCGTGATGCTGGTGATGCTGCTGCTGGTGATGGTCGTGTGATGGTCGTGTGATGCTCGCGTGATGCTCGTGTGATGCTCGTGTGATGCTCGTGTGATGCTCGTGATGCTCGTGATGCTGGTGATGCGGGTGACGCTCGTGATGCTCTTGATGCTGGTGATGCTTGACGCTCGTGATGCTCGTGATGCTGCTGATGCTGGTGACGCTGCTGATGCTGGTGACGCTCGTAACGCTCGTGATGCTCGTGATGCTGCTGATGCTGCTGACGCTGTCGCCGTGATGCTGGTGATGCTGGTGGATGCTGGTGACGCTGGTGACGCTCGTGATGCTCGTGATGCTCGTGATGCAGGTGATGCTGCTGATGCTGCTGATGCTGGTGACGCTCGTGCTCGTGATGCTCGTGATGCTGGTGATGCTGTTGATGCTGGTGACGCTCGTGATGCTCGTGATGCTCGTGATGCTCGTGATGCTGGTGCTGCTGCTGATGCTGGTGACGCTGGTGATGCTCGTGGTGCTGGTGCTGCTGATGCTGGTGACGCTCGTGCTCGTCGTGATGTTTGGCATGATGTTGATGGTGGCGATGAAAGGGGACTACAACTGAAATGAACACTCCTGAACCCAATCCCAAGGAGCACCAAACCCTAAAGGAGGAGTCGCCTGAACCGTCTGCATCAAATTTGCCGAAGAGGTCCTCGGCGAGGGCCTCATGCTGGGCTTCGAGAACTTGACTGCCACAAACATACGAATATTTGTTTATGGAACTAGTTCAATCTAATCTGCGTGACTAACTATGCCTGCCTGCATGCATGTGTGCATGCATGCATGTGTACATGCATGCGTGTGTGCACATGCAAATTTGTAACGCACGTTGTACAAAACGCCGTTTACGCACACCACGTGCGGCTTGTTGTTTGTCCAGTTGTTTTACCGTGCATCACGTCTCTACAGCGACGAATACAGACAGAGAGGAAAACCACCATTAGCTAGTCTTCTCAAAGGCAATCCAAAATTCTGTGCTGTCAAAGCTGCAATCTGTCTGGCGCTGAACCGGGTCATGTACCTTGGAGCCACTGCGCCACGGCTTCAAACAACAGTCTAGGCCACTGGATTGAGGCTTAAGGGTGCCTCAGTTCCTTCAATGTGCTTCAAAGCGTTTTCGACAATCAAGGGCTGTCGGGGTTTGTGGGCTTGGGGGCGTCGGGCATGCGGAGAAGCTTCAGCAGAGAGCATCGCAGGCCGCTAATCTTTTGTGTACATGTATAGATACATGGGAGTTTCCGAAAATAGGGGATCCTAATATAGTACCCAAATAGTAGGATCCTTATTATAAGGTACCCCCCTAATTTTCGGAAACTCCCATATTACACCCCCCTAAACCCTAAACCTTAAACTCCCTAAACCCCTAAAACCGAATCAAAAGCTGTGGTGGCCGGGTGACGCCTCGTTGGCGACATGCACGAACTGGGCCTCTCGCAGTAGGCTCTGGGGAGGCTTTAGGGTTTAAGGTTTAGGGTTTAGGGTTTAGGATTTAGGGTTTAGGGTTTAGGATTTAGGGTTTAGGGTTTAGGATTTAGGGCTTAGGGTTTAAGGTTTAGGGTTTAGGTTTGGGGTTGTTTAGGGTTCTGTCCTTTCTGGGTTGTAGTTTGGGGCTTTTAAAGGTATTTATGAATAAATACCTCTATAGGAACCATAACAAGAAATTGAAAAGTTTTCCAGAGTGCTACTTCAGGTTCCACTCCACGGCCTGGGGCCTAGGGCTTCTAGGGCTCAAGGTGGTCTTGAAGGTTCCATGTTAGTGGAATACACTTATGGGGGCATAGTCCATGCCAGTGGCAATCTGGAAACTCAGCATCGCATTTCAACACCAACGAGATTACTAAGAGAAATACTAAGAGATGCCACAGCCTCTGTTCGTCACCCGAAATAGAATAAGCTGAGCCGCATGCTTGTTGGACTCGCACCACACGAATTGTGTCGTCGTTTGAGTTTGCAGAACTAAGCTGACTAACATGTACAGTTTTGCGGCATCAGAACTTTTGGCTTCGGGTTTGGGGATTTTAGGTTTTGCTACTTAACTACGGACTGGAAGAACTCATGGCGAGGACCAGACCCGCGTCCTTGCAACGTGTGCGACTACCACAGGGCCCCTCCATCACCCTGATGGTCTGAAACCTAAAACGCTAGGAGCCGAGTCGTGCGAATCTGAGTTGTGGCAATGGGGGGAGTCACGCAAGCACAACAAACAAGTCAAAACAATGAGCAGCACCCACGATTGTTAAGGTACATAGCAGTGACAGGTTTTAGCATGTACGCTTGAGAATCATGTATCGCGCCACCTTAAGCCGCAGACCCTCAAAATTGTTATGAAACCCTAAACAACACCAAGAAAACCCTGGAACAATCTACACAACCCAACAACAACGTTACAAAAAAACCCAAACAACAGCTGGAAAACTCTGTATAGGCCATAAGGACCCTATAAAGCCCTCAAAACCGCACAACACCTTTCACAACAATCTAAAGGGAAAACCATAAGACCTCAGAAAAACCATTGAAGTTCCTATGAAAACCCTTAAAACCCCCAACACGACAGCTATGCCTCGGACAAGGGAAAGAGCCTTTCGTGGCTCAGCTGTGCCCCAAAGATTCCTTGGCACGGAAGTTGTAGTAGGCACTTAAGGATTTGGGGTTTAGGGCCGCGGGGTTCAAGGGTTAAGAGCCCAGGCTTTGAGGGCTCAGGGTTGAGGGCTTCGGGTTGTAGGGTCTTGCGTTTAGGATGTAGGGGTTTAGGTCGTAAGGCATAAGAGATACAGCAACGGAGATGGAGATGCTGCTAGCCATAGTTGCCAGTTACCTCAATGGGCGCACTGTTTGCTTATCAAGGAGCTGCAAGGCAAGGGGGCTGGCACAATCCCCAAAACCTGGAATCCTGCACCCTTGTGTTGAAGCTAACCCTGCGACAGCTAGGGTGTGGGGTTCAGCGTTGAGTTTTTGGTTTGGAGGTTCAGGGTAGTCAGGGATTCGGCGTGTTAGCTGCCGCCCTCTACGGCTTGGCCTGCTTCAGTGTTTCACGGATGGCAGGAAGGGATTTTACTGGGGCTCTTTGTGCGTCATAGAAGTGTTACAAGATTTGACAAATGGTTTCTACTGCTACCCCTGGTCTAGGGTGTAAGGAGAGGATCAGGACAAGTGGTAAGTAGAGTTTTGCAGATGCGCACTACAACAAAAGGACTGACACAATGACTAAGCAGACAATGACAATGCAAGCGACCGGAACAGTCACGACGATGACGTCGACGACGGCCACGACAAAGCCGACGGCGAAGGCGAAGGCAGTGACAGCGACAGCGATGGCACAAGACCACGATTACAAGCGCAAGCACAACAACGAGGACCACCTGAAGAACGGCGACCAGGGCGAGCACGGAACCATGAGTCTCTGAAGACCTTGTTCGGTGTCCTCATAAGAATTTCTGTGGTTTCTGAAATTGTTATACTACACCCTTATACAACTTTAAGCACTACCTGTACGACCTTGGAAAACCCCTCAGAAGACCCGGATTTTTTAGGCTAGTATCCGGCGTACATCAGAGCGCTCTTCACGTCGTAGGGGTCAATGACCTCTAGGCCGTCGTCGGTATAGCGCCCTTGGAGGATTCGAGATTGGGGCTAGGGTTTAGGCTGCAGGGCTTAGTTCATCCCAGGGTGCTGTTCGACTTCCGGTGTTTCAGGTTTGAATCTTGCGGTGTAGCCTATGAGCCAGGCTCAGGAGGGCAGACCCCAGGTGACGATGATGACGATCCTAAAACCAGAAGATACTATACATACTGTACATAATGTGTCCTTCATTTCGCATTGTGACTGAAGCTACCTTCGCACAGGCCCCCCGATTCAGCTCGAAGCCCAGAAGCGCACAAGCCCTGAAGCCTAAACCCACAAAGCCTCAAAGTCCAAAAATCACAAATCCTTCCGGGGCCCAAAACACAATCGCCCAGCTGCTGAAGGTGCGGAAGGCCACCCTGCAATCGTGCTTCAGCCTCTCCTCCGGTTTGTGAGCGTTGGGTTTCGGGGTTTAGCGTTTAGGGATTGGGGTTCTGGCTCCGAGTTTGGGGGTTGGGGTGTAGGGTTTATTTCCAAGTGCTGGGAAAGTCTAGGGTTTCAGACGCAGGGCTTAGGGTTTGTGTAGCGTTTAGGGTTTAGGGTGTAGGGTTAGGGTTTGAGAGGGTCCAGGACTCTTGGCTTAGCACTGTAAAAGTACCTTTAGTCCAGGGAGGTTTGGGGATACACTTCCTTGCGTAACAAGCAAAAAAAGGAACGTGTCAGGCGTTCGAACGACTTGGGAAACCTCCCACTGCAAGTCCCGAAACCGATCCTTAACCGTAACCCCCTGCCTGAACCCCGGGCGGGGTTTTTGTGCCAAGGTGCGGCCAACCCTTTTGTTTCCGAGGTGCAGCCACAAACGTTGCTCAGGTCAAACTATTGGTGAATTCCAATTTGTGGGGCTTGGCGTTCCTTCCAGCTATTTGGGAGAGAGAGAGAGAGAGAGAGCGAGCGAGCGAGCGAGCGAGAGAGAGAGAGAGAGACTGCTCAAGGCATCAAACGAGGCTTTGCGCTCTCACTCCAAGGCCCCTGCATCGATTTTATGTCGCTCCAAGCCTTCGGCCACCAACCCCAATCCCTAATCCGCACAATCACCGAGCTGCACAAAACTTGGGTTAGGAAATACTGGACCAAACTCTGCATATTTCGTGGCCCATCCCCGAATTTCCGATTCACATCTCCTACAACAAACCCTTGCTATTCTTGATGTCCGAAACCCAAAAAACCCTTGCAACAAACAACAGTAAAGTTCGCAAAAATGGCCGACGAAACTCTGCAAGGCGCGCTGGTCGAGTTTCGACGCAGGATTCTGGCCTTTCCTACAAGAAACCCTTGTTGCTGGCAATGTCCGAAAGCCATATGCCCTTACAGCAACAACAGTAAAGCTTGAAAAGAACGGCTTATGAAACTCTGCAACTATCGCGGGTCGAATTTCGACGCAGGACTCTGGCATTTCCTACAAGAGACCCTTCCGGCTGAAAATGCCTCGAAACCCAAAACCTTACGAGTGTTGGCTTTCAAGAGCACCCCAGATGATCGTACCGACTGTTGACTTTCAACATCTACAGAGTAGCACACCAGATGCATGTACCGAGTGTCGCATGTGTCGGTGCTTTAGAACGTCACGAAAGTTAAGACTGTTCTAGCGCCTGAGGAGCCGAACCGGAAAGGAAGGCCCACCATGCGGCAAGACCGGGCTATAGTGGGCTAGGCTTCACGTGAGCCTTCTGCTCTTCATCAAGGGAGATTGCTGAATGCAAAACATTGGGCACAGCAAGGACTAGCCGATGGTTCCGCCTTTTCAACAGTTTGCGCACACGCAGCCTATGGCTGACGGTTTGTGACAAACAGGATGCAAATCCAGCACAGCGGCTGATGCTTTCGAGAAAACAAAGCCACAGCGCCCACTTGCAGCAAAGAGCCTGTTACGGATGACCATTGGCGCTGGCGCACTTCTGCACGATCCGCGCCAAAAGATCGTGCTCGGACAGGTTTTTGACGAGCCGCTGCCAAAGGGCTGCCAAAAAATAGGCTTACAAGAAATCAGCTTTTTTGAGTTGTTTTGCTCTTTCGCATGGGCTTTGGCTTCGGCACGAGCGGCGCACCGTCGCTGCAGCTTCTCACCAAGTGTCTCCTGCTGACAAGCATGCACACACAGGATGACCCAGGATGAAATTGTGGCGGGATGGGAGCGTCCTGTGGTAACACCAGGGGGGCCACTGCTGGTGCTGCTGGTGCAAGCGCTGCAGTGTCCATGACACGACACCGTCCCTCCGAAAGCGCTTGCATGTTCTTGTCGTGGCTGCACATATGCACGCGATGCCAAACCGGCGGCAAAAAACGAGTCCCAAGAACTGGAGTCCTGCAAACGCGCTGTTTTGCATTTTGCGGCCTCGTTCCGTAGGAGTATGTGTATGTATATGTATATGTATATGTATATGTATATATATATATATATATATGATCCCGGTTCTCGGTTCGCCGACCCCCCCCCCAATGGTATCCNGGGCGGGAGGGGAGGGAGGGGGGGGCCGGCCGAACCGGGATCATACATGCTACCCCTCCGCTTGCGCCCACCGTTTCTGCAACGTTTCTGTATCAACTATGAAAACTGCATGTTTTGAACTGAACACGAAACTTCGTGTGAACACCCTCAGAAACATGACTTGCAAGATAAGGCAGCGTTGCTTCTTTGTCAAGCAGTCGCCATGGCACACAACATTACCCTGTTTCTCTTCAGTCTCTTGGATGTGCGATATTATACATGTAATATGCAATAGACAGGTCAGACAGCATGATGTGACTGATGTGACCAAATAAGAGCAGGCAAACAATTGAGCCCAACAGGTACGTAAGCTGTTGCAATGCACTAATGCCTGAGACTCATGATGCATGCAGAAAGTACTTGCAGGGTACCAAAACTTGTCCTCGACTTTGGCCCTCCATCCGAAGCAAAAAGTAGCCTCCTACACTGCCACTAAGTTCTACAGATCAACCCAATTTCAAAGTTTTTCTACCCCAACCACCCAGACCGGCAGCTTCCCATCGCAGCAGTGCCAGATTATTAACGGGGTGTGGGGAAGTGCGAGAGTCCACGTCAAGGGGCAAATACGACAGCCTAGCTGGATTTATGTTACTGCGGAGCCGGTCGCGTTGTGAACAAAAACTGGCGTGAGACAGTCTTGCGATGGTCATTTTCGTACAAATGCACTACACAGCAGCACGGGGGGCGTTTCGGTTGCAGGGTTCATATAACCCATTTTTTTCGAACTTCGAACCGGTCGCGTTGTGAACTAAAACTGGCGTGAGACTGTGTCGCGATCGAATTTCGTACAGACATACACTACATATGGCAGCACGGGGGGCGAGTCCAGGGTTCACAGCACGGGGGGCGTTTCGGTTGAACTTTGAACCGATCGCATTGTGAATTAAAATTGGCGTGAGACAGTGTCGCGATGGTACACGTGGCAGCGGGGGGGACGATTCCAGGGTTCATAACCCATGTTTCGAACTTTGGACAGGTCGCGTTGTGAACTAAAACTGGCGTGAGACAGTCTCGCGATGGTTATTTCCGTACAAAAATGCACTACAAGCGGCAGCACGGGGGGCGTTTCGGTTGCAGGGTTCATAACCCGTTTTTTTTTCGAACTTGGAACCGGTCGCGTTGTGCACTAAAACTGGCGTGAGACTGTGTCGTGATCGAATTTCGTACAGACATACACTACGTGTGGCAGCACAGCGGGCGATTCCAGGGTTCATAACCCATTCTTCGAACTTTGGACGGGTCGCGTTGTGAACTAACAATTGGCGTGAGACAGCGTCGCGATGGTCATTTTCATACAAATGCACTACACGTGGCAGCACGGGGGGCGTTTCGGTTGCAGGGTTCATAACCCATTTTCAGAACCGATCGCGTTGTGAATTAAAAATGGCGTGAGACAGCGTCGCGATGGTACACGTGGCAGCAGGGGGGACGATTCCAGGGTTCATAACCCATGTTTCGAACTTTGGACGGGTCGCGTTGTGAACTAAAACTGGCGTGAGACAGTCTCGCGATGGTTATTTCCGTACAAAAATGCACTACAAGCGGCAGCACGGGGGGCGTTTCGGTTGCAGGGTTCATAACCCATTTTTTGAATTTTGAACCGATCGCGTTGTGAATTAAAACCTTATATAAATATACATATACATACAAGTGTATATGTATATATATATATATATGTATATACTATGAATTAGGGCTTACGACAAGCCGAATTGGGCTAGGATACCCCAATTTCGGTAGGGGCTTAAGGCTTAAGAAAATGGGGTGGATCCTGAGGGCCGACTTGCCTGCCGTGCTTACCCTACTATCTATACCTATCCTATCTATACCTATCCTATCCCTAAAAACCCAACCCCCCCAGAAGCCTGGGCCCTCATGCCTAGGCCCTAGGCACGCATGCCCCGCCACGTGTCATGCTTGCGAGGCGCTGAAGACCGTCGAACGGAGACAGACCATGAGCATCGCTGCAGCCACGGCAAAGGCGTGCGGGAAGCCTGAGCAGACCAAGAGGCTGCTACCCGCTGCATCTTAAGATTGTCCTGAACGGCTGCAGGGCCGTGCTCGGCATCCAAGAGTTTCCTGCCGCAGTGGACTGCCGGGTCGTCGTGCTTCATGGGAGCGTGGACCTGTTACCAGAAAACATGGAGACGCGCATCAATACGGCAGCTGCACAAGGCCGGCCAGCCTGCAAGCTATGCAACACGTGGAAAATGGTCCATCGGCCGGAAAAGAACGGGTTCTGGACCCGATGCAGCTCAGTTTGCGCCACGCTCGGCTCGGAATTGCCTCGGCCCGCCTTGCGGCCAACTGTGAATTCTTTCGTGGAAAGGATCTCAGCCGGCGCTGAGCAGAGCTCGCGCGCCAGCAGCAGCTCTACCAACAGCCTTCCCGTTTGTTGGCAAGCAGGCAATTTGGCATCCAGCCGGTTTTGGCCGGGGCATGTGCAGGGTAGTGCCAAAGGCGAGCGTGAACCACATCCCGCGCTTGCAACAAGTCTTGCACGGCTCTTTGGCCTGGACTTTTCCAGGGGCTCCCGCGCATTGCGCCTAACGCAATGGCTGTCTAAGAGCAGGCTCGTCCCAAAGCAGCTGCAGAGTCTTCAAGCGCGACCCGTTCCCCCACCCCTTCCCTGCCAAGGCAGCTGTCTGCGGGTCGGACGCTGCACACGCTTGTCTGAAGGCTCAGTCCCGCATAGGTGTAAGCAGGGTTGCAGTACAGGTATATCGTCTGCGGTGGCATCCTTGGAAAGACCAGAGCACAAATAAACCTAAGCTAGTGTTCAGGGTTCACCCCCCAACACCTCCTCAAGGGTGCTTTCTTGCTCTCTGCTCCCCTTCGCAGTTCGGCATAACCGGCCACATTTGAAGGCAAACCACAGTTGAGATGGATTGGTCTCGGGTTGTGGGTCCTCGGCTCGGCTGCGTGGCAAGGTTAGACGCTTAGACTACAGGTATCTGCTTAGCATGGCTAGAGTGACAGTAGGCCAGCAGGCCCCTCTCGGAAACACCAGACACAACGCAGCAAATGTCTGAACGAATACCCCACCGTCGGATTGGAACCGCCCGGCCATGACACCTGTGGACAGGCTGCGTGGCTCTGCAGGGTGGGTTGTGCTTAGCAGGGACACGTAACAATCCGTCTGCAAATGCCTGATTCCGCATGGTGCGTTGAAGAAAAGATTTGCGAGAGCACCGTGCGCTTCATGCACGCTCACTGTGGTCTCCAGGATGGGAACTTGAGGCTCAGGGTCAAATCTATAGGGCTCGGGGCTTAGGGGATCGCAGCTGCCCCATTTTTGTACAGGTTTTGTTAGTGTTTGGGCTTCAGTAATGTTGGGCTGTCTGTCTGTATATTCTGATACTTGCCGCCCAAGACATACACCCGAGCCTTGAACCCCAAACCCGAAAACCCCAACCCGAGGCCCCCGAGACCCTCTGCGATTTGCGCAGGGTAAGCAGGCATGTCGGCCCAGTACGTGGCGGCGTGCTTGGGCGACGCTGCACCTCGGGGTTTACGGTTTCGGGTCGGAGCGTGTTTAGGGTGTAGGAGATACCGAGCCCCTGCCAGCTGCCCTCCAGGACCCAAGCACAAGGCTGGATAGACCTCCTGTGCACATCCTGCGTCTGGACACGCCTGTGCCCTCCACTCCAGGCAAGTCCGTTTGGGCATGCTTGGACGCATCTCTAATGGAGACTAGCCGGCGAGGCCTGTGGAAAAGCTGTAGGTTGCAGAAAGTCTCTACGTCTAGAACTCCAACGTGCTTGCATGGCCATGGGCAGCTGACCGCAGAAAGATAAGCTGTACATAGCTCCACAGTCTGCAACATCCGCGTGCGCACGGGCTATGCATGCGCAAAACTTGGATGAACAAAACTGGACCCACAACTGTAGGATTGGAGGACACTCCTGAGGCTCTGCATCCACGTCCAGGATGCCTTGGCCTCGCCGCACCATTTGATGCCCCACTCCTCCAGGGCCTGCTGCTGCGAGCTCGCAGGGGGCCCTTGGAGTTGCCACCCCATGGTGCGACCTGACATAAGACATAACAAGCACGCTCTTCCCGCACTGCTCCTCAGCATTCACCCCGAAACCCCGAGCAACAACCAGCCCACGGTTTGCAAAACGAACCAGGCGGCACGCGCAGACGTACCCCTTTCACTCTAGCAGCTTGCAGGGGCTCGCCGGCTTAAGATTTGCAAAAAACGTGAAGCAGTCTGCATAGCTGAGCCCTTGACGAGCAGCAGCCGGCTCGAAACCTCTTACTTCCCTCCGCCGTTGAAAGCAGCACAACGACGAAGTCCTCCGGAGCAGGCCGATGAAATGGTTATGCTCAGAGCAACACAATCTGCCAACATGCCTTGGACAAACTCAAACCCGACTCGTCCTACCTGCGACAACGACCAACGTGCCCGGGCTGAACTCCTGGCAGCAGCGCCCATTCTTGGCCATGCGACAGCGTACATGGCACGACGGCAACTCTCTTCTACAAGGACTGCCTGCGCCCCCATCCATCTAGCATCGACGATGTCCGCACCATTCTGCACCTCCTGACGGCATCTAGGCACTTCGCTCACCCGCAGGGAGCGAGGGCACTCTCTGCTGTAACCCACCCGTCCTCCGCCACGGAGCAAAGAGCATTCAGAGTTTTTGGACCAACCGTAACAAATTCTGGGAATCTTCGTCCTGCACTCCAGCCTCCGCTGTCTGGGTGGAAGGTAGCTCAGGACAATGCCTCAGGATGCAGAGGCTTGCGGCTTCGGGAAAGCTTGCGCCATCTTGATCCCCCCGACCCCCGACCGAGCTGCACAAATCCTAAAGGAGCCAAGCGACCCCGGTCGTGTAGCAGGCGAAACCCCGAATGCAACTTGCATGGCCTGGACAAGGGATGGACAAATCCCAACAAAACAAGGCGGGCCCTGAACGTAGTCGATGCAGGGGATCTAAACGCCGAAGAGCTTCGCACCGGAGAAATCACGGAAGCCGGGGCCTTGTGTCGGACAGGAGCCTGTGGCACTGCCGGATGCATGCGCGTACCGTCAAAGACATTCAGCAGCAGTAGTGAGGTACAAGAAGAGCAGCTACAGTGCATCCAAGCCGTCACAAGGGACGGCTGCAACAGCACGGCCAGCCACGGACTTGGCTGAACCACCGGGGAGGTGGGCGGCAAGTGCTCCTCAGGCATGCTATGGAGATCCTCGTGCAGCCGCTGCATCGGCGAATCCAGCATGGCGATCGATCCGGCACGCAAAGGCAAGGCAAGCGACCGTCAAGCCCTGCGGAGCCACCAAACCCTGCCTGCACCAGACAGCTCATTGCAACAAGGGCCGCGTGTCATCCGTGCCAGGCATCCCACCTCCACCGTCCCCGAAACACAAAACTCAGCAAATCTCTGAATGCACGAGGTGGCATGCATGACGCACTTATCCGAAGTCAGTCTGGAACCCGAGCCCGACTGCCCCCTGCTCGAGCTTGTCACGAATGCACTGGAACACAGGCCTGGCTGCAGGGATTATAGTGCTTCGAAATACCCCGAATGCTTCAGTCCAACGATTTAATTTCGTTGGACTTGAGCATTCGCTCCTTGGGGCCGGCTTAGGGGGCTTCGCGACCCGTCGCCCCCCATATCTGAGCATATTCTCTCTCCCTGCTTATATATATATATATATATATATACACGTATACATGAACTTTCCGTATATACATATATGTATGCAGAGCTATACATATTTGCATATATACTTCCTTTACAAACACATGTAGTATGCGTATATGAACTAGCATATATGTTCACTCGATATATATATATATATATATATATATATATATGCACGCATGCATGGTACGCACGTATGTATGTATGTATGTATGTACGTATGTATGTATGTATGTATGTATGTGTGCATGTAACTGCATGTATGCATGTATGTATGCATGTATGTATGTATGCATACATACGTACATAAATTCATTTTTTTGTTGCTGTCGTGGTGGGGTCGCTCGTTTTTGCTGTCGCTTGCACGTGTATGTTTCTGTCCTGCTAGTATTAAGAAGAAGAATCGTAATAATTGTAACAGTAATGTTTGAGTGGTTTTTAAATATAGGGTGACAATTAAAATATTCCCCGGGCCAGATTTTCCGGGCGGAAGAGGAGTTTTAATTGCGTAGCCAGAATGGCCCAAACAATTGATGTTAGAACCGGGGTCGCAATAATTTAAAGGGCGACAATTAAAATATTCCGGGCCCCAAATCCGGAAAAAAATTAGGATCCAGGCTAAGTAACTAGCAAAAGCTTAAACTAAGAGGACCCTAAACCCAGCCAGCAGAGTGCAGTTCGGCAGACACGACACTGAACTACCAACTCGGCCTTGCTTTAGGGAAGGCTATGAAGCAATTGCCTTTTGATGAAAAGCCACACGCTTTGGTGTTCCAGAGCTGCAGGCTTTGGCAAGAAGCCAGGGACTCCGGACTCCAGAAACTGCAGCAGAAAAACTTGAGGCCTCTTCCTGATTACAATTCTATATAAACGGAGCCATTTCACAAAGCCGGCAAGGGTAACCCTTTGGAGCCCTGCTTTTGAGAATAATAAAAGAGAGACAATAATAAACTCCTCCTGGGGAGGGCCTACCGATGGCAAGCCTTGCTTTTGGGGAGGCTATGAAGCAATTGCCTTTTGATGAAAAGCCACAGGCTTTGGTATTCGAGAGGTGCACGCTATCTATGCTTTGCCAGAATGCTCAGTAATTAAAGAACAAGCAAAGAAGCAACATGGCATGACACAAGCAGCCCACCTGAAGGCTGTGAGGTTGAGGTCTCTGCAACAGACACCAGAGCTTGCTCCGACAAGCTTCCTTCAGAAGCTGACTACTACTACTACTACTACTACTACTACTACTACTACGACTACTACTACTACTACTACTACCACTGCTACAACTACAACTACTATTACTACAAGTACTATTACTACAAGTACTATTACTACTATTACTACTATTACTACTATTACTACTATTACTACTATTATTTCTACTATTTCTACTATGACCACTATTACTACTATTACTACTATTACTACTATTACTACTATTACTACTATTACTACTATTACTACTATTACTACTATTACCACTATTACCACTATTACTACCATTACTACTATTACTACTATTACTACCATTACTACTATTACCAATTACCACTACTACTATTACTACTGGTACTACAATCCCCGGACACGGCCAGAGGCTTATTGTTACCACCCTGGCCCCAGACCCTGCCCCAAGAGACCCCCGCGCAAAACAACCTCGGGGGGGGGGGAATTAAAACCACACTAACATTAAGCAGAATATTTAATGCGATACCATATCAGAATACATACTCTAATACTCAAAGCCGGATGGCAAAGCCCAGAGGACCAAGGGACCAGAGGACCGCGGACCAAAAGACCAAGGGACCAGAGGACCGTGGGGCCAGAGAACCAGGGGACCGGAAGACCGCCGCACCTTGCGAACACGGGTTGGCCGCACCTTGGAGAAAAAAAAACATGGCCCCTGAACTTTGCCTTTCCATAAACCTTCAACCTTGAAGCCGAAATCAAAATCCTGAACCCTTGCCCCTTGCCGTAGATAGCACACCCGCAACCCCGAATACAAACCCTGTTCCCTTCTCACCAAACTCTCACCCTGACAGCCGATATATCCCAAACCCAAAACATCCCAAAACACTCTCCCTTCTTCCCTGACGAGAAAATCCTAAACCCCAAACCGGTGTCCCCGCTCCTTCATCCCTCACCCAAAAAACCCGAACCCTGAACGCTTCTTCCCTTCTTCCCTAAACTCCGGAGCCGAGACCCTGAGCCTGGACCCTGGTCCGTGTCGCATTTGCCGAACCCTAAAGGGTTTGGGGTTTAGGGGTTTAAACTGTAAACCCCAAACCACCTCAGGGGCTTTTCAACCTTAAGCCCTCAAACCTATCACCCTAAAACCTGAACCCTAAACCCTAAACCCTGAACCCTAAACCCTGAACCCTAAATCTTCCCTTCCACCCTAAACCGAGCGCGGGTCCGGCAGCAGCGGGAGCGAGCTGGGGACTCCGGGCGGCAGCGGCTCGAAGAAGCCGAGCTCCTTTAGCGCCTCTGGGCTGGGAGCTTAGGGATTCCTTAAAAGGGTTGCTTAAAAGGGCTTTCTCAAAAGGGCTCTTCAAAAAGGGCTCCTGAAAAGGGGCCGGAGTTTTAGGGTGGAGGGTTCAATTTCTAGGGTTTTCATAAGGGGCTCCTGAAAAGAGGCTCCGTTCCGTAAACGGGCTCCTCAGGGGGTCCCCCGTCTCCCTTACATCGGGCTTCATGACTAGGATTTCACATGACCTGTAAGGTAACAATACTGTAGGGGCCTTAATAATTAGAATAGGGTTTTGGGACCTTATAATACTATAGAGGTATAATAAGGAACCCCACAAATAGTATAGGTAACTATCTAGGCCCCTATATTACATGACTTTAAGGGCTTCATAGGATTGTATAGGGTCTTATAGGGTTTCATGTAAGAACTCGAATAAGGGTTGCTCAAAGGGGTATTCCAAGGGTTCTAAACAGGTTGTACAAGAGCTCCAAGGAAGGATCCTTATCATAAGCGCCTTTGGGTTAAGGGTTTAGGGTTCTTTAGAAGATCAAAACATGCATAACCCCAACTCTGTATACGAACTCCCCTGATGCTCAAACAGCTGTAGGCTTCAAGTCTAGGGTTGAAAGCATTCGGGTCATGTTGTTGCTTGACTTAAGGCTTAGGCCCCAGCTTCACGGGGTTCAGCGCGCAAATACAGGGGCCTTCATGATTAGTATGGGGCTTTGCAAAATGCTACGCTATGGCTGTAACAAGCTTAGCCTCCATTGGAACCAGAAGAAGAAGGATATTCTTATTAACCCCCCTAAGTTTCATTAGAATACAAGAAAACATACTTCCTAAGAGCAGTAAAGTACGGCACTGTAAGGAACTTCAGGGTTCACTGGCATCACAAAGAACTGGGTGTCACCAATTTCAGCACAGCTACGGGCATAGTTAAGTTGCGTAAAAGCATACGCGGCTCCACAAGCAAAGACAACTGGCCTTGGCGGCCAGAAGCCGCATGACCTGCTCACGTCTTGAACTAAGAGCTCGGGTCTCGGGTTTTTAGTGGGTTGAGGGTTCAGGGTGTGGGGGTTGGGGTTCAGGGTTTTCTTTTAAATGCGTGCTGACTGGTCGCCTACCGTTACAGGCACACGCGAAGGTGAGACAACTGTGTGGACACCAAGTTGAACAAAAGCAAGTAGTCTGCACCATTGATCGAGGCTTTGCTTCAACTCACGTTCGCAAGTACCTTGTGCACAGTCACCACAACGAACGAAGCCGTAGAAGGTGCCGAGGTTGCCATTGTCACGGATGTAGAAGATCACGAGGGCCCGGTCCTGTAGAGGGCCTCGAACTTGAAACGGACCGCCCCGCGGTCGCCTCACCCTCCGCAGTGGCCTGCAAGGATGAAGGTCCCGCCGTGCTGGTCAGTGAGGGCGCCGACGAAGTAGTAGCAGGCACCGTCGTAGACGCAGTTGAGGGCACATAGGGCATCGAAGCCTCACCAGGCGTCCACCAAGAGAAGGTTGACACATTCCTCCTCGCCGTTCCCATAGATGTAGTAGACACCGAGGGCGAAGAGGTAGAAGGCACCGACGTAGACCAAGACGACGATGTAGCGGGCATCGACACACACCCCCCTGGCATCCATGGGGATGAAGGCGACGTAGATGTAAACGCACGGGAGCAGGGTGGAGACGGCAGGGGGGTTCAGGGTTTAGGGGCTTGGGGTATGGGGTTCAGGGTTTGGGGTTTAGGGTACAGGGTTTAGAGGGTTTGGGGGTTTGGGGGTTTGGGGTTGGGCAGGGTTTAGGGGTTGGTTTGGGGTTCAGGGTTTAGGGGTTGCGGGTTTCAGTGGGAGCAGGGCTTACTTATGGATCCCACCAGGTGTTATCGCTACGTTTTCGCGCCGTGACAACCGTGATTCACATCTCGCAAAAGTCACTTTCCGCGACACGAGCATCACCAGCAAACTCGCAAAGTTTAAGGCTTGTGGCTTGAGGTTTTGGGTTCTTGAGTTCTATGGCTGTAGGTCTAGGTGGTACGGATCAGTGCTATACATGTCATGCGCCCCAAACCGGAGATGCTACCACCTTGCCACACTTTGCTGCAACCGGCAAGTAGGAGCATAATCCGGCAGCTTCACCTCCTCTTCAAACACTGCATCATACCCTTAATTGGCCCTTATAGCCCGTCCTTGTAAACAATGACAAAGCCCCTCACTTGTGGGAGCCCCTGGAAGCAGGCACCTTCATGACCTGTCTAATGAGTCTTTTTTGGAAATCCTCTATGTCCATAGTGCAAAACCCGACAGGGTTTCGGATTTAGGGCTTTCGGGTTAGGGTTAAAGGGGTTTAGAAACCCCACCCCATCCCGCCAAGGCACGAGAACTCCACAGTCCTTCAAGAACCCCCGCCCAGGGAGCTCGCGCTAAATCATAACAAGGAGCCCGATAAATATGACATGAGAAAGTCTTCGATCAGAAACCCTAGAGTTATGGTTCAAGGGATCTTCAATAGGAAGCCTTGGAAGTATGATTGAGGTAATATTCCTAAAATCTCAGTGGAAGGCCCCGTCACGTAGTCGAAGAGTTTTGCCGCAAATAACGGACTTTGTAAAGACCTGTATCCCTGCAAGAAAATGAAACCCTTGGAGAACCTTGTCATCCCTCGTACAACTGAAGATAAAGCCTAACAAACTCTTCCAAAACCTCCTAACAGTAACAAAAACCGACGGTACAAGGTACCCGGGCCTGCTCGGATACCTCCCCACAAATGCTAGAAGAAAGCTCCTCGTTCTCCGCACTGCCTGAAGGAGGCAGGCTTTAGCCATTTTGCCATGCGGTTTGAGCGTTTTGGATTCTAAACCCTAAACCCCAAGGCCGTTTCGGGTTTTATGGTTCTTATGTTGGGGCGGTTTGGGTCTTAGCGATTTTTTCATTCAAGAGTCAGGGTTTTTGGGATAGGGTTTTCAGGTTTACGGGCCAGGGTTTTGGGATCGGGCTTTCGGGGTTACAGTTTCGCTCGCTGTGAAAGGGCTTGCTATAAATGTTCTATGGGGTTGTTTACAGCTTGCAAAGCTTCCTAGTTTCTGTCAAGGCTTTGAGGTGCAAGTTTTGGGAAACCTGAAGACCCTTGTAGTGAAAATCTTCAAGCATCAGGGTAGTAAGTAGATTTTCAATAGGACTCACTGTAGTCGGGTTACTTTGCCGGCTAAGTCGCCTGCTCCTCTCGAAGAGTTCGAGTTTAGTGTTGCAGGTGAGAAGAGGGGCATGGAGAAGGGTTTAGGGCTCAAGGGCTTTGTGCAGAACAGTGCGGAAGAGCGAAAAGTTAGGATGGGTATGATGATGATGATGAGGACGATGACAATCACAATGACGATGCTGATTCTGATGGCGATGGCGATGGCAATGGTGATGGTTGTGAGGAGGACGAGGAGGAGGAGGAGGAGGCCCGATCACACATTGTTAAAATGCTTCGAAGCGACCCAATGAGCTGAACACCTCGACTTGGATTTTTAGACAAAAAGGGGTCATCTAACAGCACAACATGAATCTGGAAGTAAGGATTGCATGCCAACGGGCGGCCGAAGAATTTAACAGAAAACCTCCCTAGCGCTTGCCTGAGTTCCTGAACCCGGCAGCTAAGCCACTCAAAGAAAATGGGGCCGATATAAAGACACCCGCAGCAAGATGGCCTGACTCGTTTTGTCTCTGTGCCATCGCGGCCTCGAGGAGCTTGGCTGCCATGACCTCCACAGCTCCAAAGAGGTGCAGCGGGGAAGGATATGGTCTTACCGGGGTTCAAAGGGTTTCATAGAAGTCCATGGCGTTTTTTATAAGGGTGGCCTGAGACTAAAGGGTTTGAGGTTTGGGGTTTCTAGTTTTGGGCGGTGGTTCATGTTTTAGGTTTAGCGACAAGGTCCAGGCTTTATCTTTCAGGATTTCAGAGTTTAGGCTTGAGGATGTAAGGTTTCGGAATGTAAACGGTCTCTCTAGCCTACAGTCTACAATCAGTATAGTAACTCCTGATAGTACCCCTTGTACCAACTCGCTTTGTAACCCAACTTATAGTCCGGGTTTAAGTGGAGACCTCCAGGCTCAGGCAAACACAACAAACACCTTCAAGACAGACAGAAACAAACGGAAACCCTAATGCAGGAACCTGATTAAGAAACCCTGGGCCTATAACCACAAAATAGTAGGAATCATATAAGGAACCCCAATCAAGGCCCAAGATTTCTTAATCAGGTTCCTGCATTACACTGAACCCTGCGCCTTGAACCTAAAACTCCAGATGTCAGACCCAAACCCCCCCCCCCCCGAAAGAGGCTTACAAAACCCAAACCTTTTAAACCAACACCCGAAACAAAAGCAACAACCGTGCACTGGTTTCGGGTTTAGGGTTTTGGGTTTTGGGTTTCGTGCAAAGGTTTTGGGTTTAGGGTTTAGAGCCCCCGAAGTGCACGAAACATGTAAACCCACTGCAAATCCACGCGACCGGCTCGTGCCGCGACATGCGCCGCCACTGATCACGGTCCTGGCGGGGGGGGGACGATTTGAGGGCTTCCCAAGTTTGTTTAGTAAGGGTATTTCAGAGAAGTTCACATTGTTGTCAGAGTTTGTCCGTTTGGGTGTGTTGAGGCATGGAAGGGCTCGGCACTAAGCTGCAGGGCTTATCAGTCTCAGGGCGGTAGGTCTTCTTCTCAGGGGTTTAGTGTTCCAGGCACTTGGGGCATGTACCCCGGCATGACGTCACGAGACTCACGGGTTCTTCCGAAGCCAAGTGCATGGAAAATGGCATGAAAACCAAACCCTGAATCCTAACCCCGAACCCCTAAACCCTGAACCCTAAACCCCAAACTCTGAACCCCAAACCCTAAACCCCAAGCCCTGAACCCCAAACCCCGAACCCTGAACCCCGAACCCTGAACCCCAAACTGAACCCCAAACCCTGAACCCTAAACGCCCCACACCCTGAAACCCTATAGCCCTTATGGATCCCTTTAATATAGATCCCTTAAGGGAACCCTAAACCCCTACACCCTGCCCTCCAGGGACTGAGATCCCGGGCCCAGGCGATGACCTGCCCGCTCTCGATGCACACGGCGTTTCCCTTCGGGGTCCGACCTCAAGGCTTCAGGGTGTTAGGGTGTTAGGGTGTTAGGGTGTTAGGGTGTTAGGGTGTTAGGGTTTAGAGTTTTAGGGTCTGGGTTAGGGTTTAGGGTTTCGGGTTTTCGGGTTCAGGGTTTTAGGGCTCTAGGGTCTAGGGTTTAGGAGCTCTTCGGGGTCCGACCTCGAGGCTCAACGTCCGGGGCTTTCTGCCCGGTGTTACCAAATGAGGACTTAGGGTTTATAGGGTTACCAAAACAAGTCTCTACTTTCTTTAAAAGGGTTTAGGGTTTAGGGACCAGTACAAACTGCCTCTAGAAGGGCTGCTGAAAGGGTCTTCTGAAAGGTTTATCGAAAGCAAGGCTATACTACAGTACAGGGTTCCTACAGCTGTGTTTGAGGGCTTGGGGTTTCTGCGACGTTTGGGGCTTGAGGTTGAGTGTTAGGATCGACGGCTTGCGACTTGGAGATGATGTTCTAGATCATCTTCTGACAAACCCAAAAACTCCGAGGGGCCTTAGTAATGAGAGTGGTATCTTGGTAGGTCCAGAATCGGAGTGCCCTGAGAAACAAACTTGAAACTACGCACGCTTCGATAATACACCAGAGCGCTAAGCCCTCGTTTTGCGCATCACTCTCTCCTGCTCTTCCTCCTTGCCTTCCACCGCAGTGGTTGCCACAGCAATACGAAGAGCAACGTAAGTCATGGAATATTCAAGGCATAGTAGGTAATACAAGTTTATGATGTGTGTAGCATATCGTGCAGAACATGTAATGTATGATATCTATACGATTTCGAAAGAAGACTCAAACGACAGCACTCAATAGGAACGACAATCAGAACAGTCATCAGGGTTTTGTGCTCTAGGTGGGGGCGAGGTGACACTGATGGTAAGAAAAGAGGGGCTGTCTGGCCCTTTGCCTGAACTCATGCACCGGCACCTAATCATGTACAACATATCATGTACCATAGACAATATATAACGCACCATGTATGACATGTACTCGGCGTATATATGGATAAGAATAACTCAAAGTTGGGGACCGACTGATCTTACAAAGCAAAGCCGGCAATGCCGCCGATCCGATCAGCCAAGATGCCAGCCAACATCTCCTGGGGTGGGTTTTGGCTTTGGGCTTCACGCTGAGCCCTAAGCCTAAAACCGAAAAGTCAAGACACCCTGACGAATGCTTCGGAAGATTGCAAGGCTTGCTAGCAAAACAATTTGTCATCAAAACTGACACTCCAAAAAGATAAAAAGACACGTATTGAAAGCCCGCAGGAAGCAATTGTAAATCCGACAGAACCCTCACATGACCTTATAGAACACCCCCGCGCCCTAAACTCCACGGCACACACCAAACCTACTGTAGGCTGCCCAAGTCGCGAGGTTCAGAAACTGCCCGTGGCCATAGACCTTTGGAGCAGGGTTTAGGTTTAGGGTTTGTTTCGTTGTGCTTTTTCAACTTTCTTGGAGGGTCTCAGGTTCAGGGTGGCTGGTAATTTGCTTTCTGTTGCTTGAGCTGTTTGATGACTTAAAGGTTTTTTCTTGCAGTAAGGGCTTGGGCTTTTGGCTTTAAGGGTTTCGGTTTTTCGTTATAAATCCAGTGCGAAAAGTTACGGGTGTGCGGCTGGTGGGGCGGCCACCTTACAGCACTACCTGGAGGAGCTAAGGTAACCACAGTTATATTCACTCGTAGACGAAAACTAAGGTAATCATAACGTACCTACCAAGTGCCGCGATTCGATAAGCAGTTCGACCAGGCACTAGTGCGACTACGACTGAGTGCGCCCTTACTGGCACCACGATAAACTCCAAACCCTAAACCTGCTGAAGCAGCCGCTCTGTGAACAGGTCGACAGATGTGTTATGCCATCGCGCTCCTTTTGTCCAAGGGAAAGGCTACGAAAGATTAGTCCCTTGGGCCACGACATGTCATACAAGGCANTGCTGAAGCAGCCGCTCTGTGAACAGGTCGACAGATGTGTTATGCCATCGCGCTCCTTTTGTCCAAGGGAAAGGCTACGAAAGATTAGTCCCTTGGGCCACGACATGTCATACAAGGCATGTGACGTAATGTATAGAAGTTTACTGAGGAAACACCCTGCGCAGTTTGTACATCATCAGCAGGAAGTCTCAGCAAGCACACAACGCAGAAGGCATGTCGGTAAAAAAGGGAATCAATTCGAACGAGTGTGCCAAGCCATGTCTTTGAATACTGGTCAGAGCCCTCGACCCCAGGACGCGTTTGAGCGTCAGCAAAACCCTAAACCCGAAATCCCAACTCAGCAGGCCTGAACTGGCACATAGGGGATCTTCAAGAAACCCCCATAAAAGCGGTTGAAAAACCGGTTCACACCCTGAAAACACAAAACCCCTCAAACCCGTAGGCAGGCCAGCCCTAAACCCTACACTCAACAAGGAGAAGGCCAGCCCAGGACTCCTCCACCCCTATCGTAGCCCTGACTAGAACCCTTATAACAACCCTGACAGAACCCCGTAGCGTAAGCAGCCTTTTGGTAACCCGTACAAGGAACCCTAAAAAGGAGCCCTGAAGCAATCCTTCAAGGCGCCGCAAAAAGGATTAGTAACTTCTAAGGGTTCCGTTAAGGGCTTCAAGGGCTCCTTCAAGGGCTCCTTTAAGGGTTCCTTTAAGGGTTCCTAAAGGGTTCGTTTCAGGGATCCCGTCAAGGGAACCCGGAAAGGGAGCCCTTAAAGGAGCTCATCGAATGAGCCGAGCAGCCGCCACAGGTGACTTCCAGTGCCTCCGATCTTCGGGGATGGACTCGAAGATGCCTCCGGGGGGGTGGGGGGTGGATTCACGGTTTAGGGTTCCGGTTTAGAGTTTGGGTTTAAGGTTCCGGGTTTCGGGTTCGGGTTCGGGTTCGGGGTTCAGGATCTAGGGTTTAGGGTTGAGGGCTTAGGGCTTAGGGCCTGTATAATGTTTAGGGTTTAGGGTTTCAGGGTTTGGGTGGGAGCGAGGGTTCTTTGAACAGTTCTTTGGAGTATTCTAGGCGGTGCGTTTCAGACTCTGGGTTTGGGCGAAGCCCTACGCCGTAAACCTCGGCTAATATTCTCAACTTGGAGCTACGCTCAAACTCAAACAAACGTGGCCCTTTTGGGGTTCTGAACTGTTTAAACGTGCGGCAAACAAGACTTGGTTAAGGCGTACATACGCTGATCTGGATCAACCCCCATTTTCCTGAGCTACCCATCCCAAAAGCCTGCGTCCTGAAGTAGGGTTTGAGATTTAGGGTGACACCTGAAACCTAAACCCTCGACGCTAAACTGCCCTCAACTCTGAATCAAAACCAGGCCTACAGAACCGGTGTGGATCAGGTAGAGCACATCGTGCTTTTCCTTTGGCCTCGCATCGTTGAAAGTGGATTTCCCTTTCACGAGAAAATGTCGATGTCCCTTTTGAATAGTGCGATCGAAACTAGAAAACGATCTGCTAAGTGGTAGATTACAGCACGATGGCTATATGCTTCTACAGATGTCGCTAGTCACTGTTGTTGCCGATTACATTCCTCCACCTCACACACACAGATGAGTATGTGTGTATTTATATTCTTTTTTCATGTAAAACACGCGTTCTATACTTTGTACCATAAACCACATTTCCCAGACTACCGCTTTACTCTCTGTTCGCAACACAATAACGTGCATGAACTGCGTCTCTCCCCTACACTTGAAGCCCTAACCCTAAACCTGTGATGTAGAGGCGGCCGCCAAGCCAAGTCCCGAAGAGTTGACTAAAGCAAGGTTCTGGCTTATACAGAATTGCGATCTGTATATCTGCATATATATAAATATATACACACACATAATGTAGACATGTGTATATACATATATGTATACATTCTGTTATATTTTCTATTTATTTGTTTATTCAATTGTTAATTTAGATACGGCTTTTGAAGTGGAGCATACTATAACCACACTAAGGAGCCCTGTGGAATACTATTGGCAATTACTCCTGATATTGAATTATACATATACTAAGTCGCCGCACTGTTCGAGAAAACCCTTCAGAGTCTGAGGGGTTGTCCCAAACCCTTCATAGCCTGCACTACTAATGGTTCATCGAGATTGAATAAAAACCGAAACACTGAACAGTTCCAACACCTGAGGCCGCCATGCGACGACCAGAGCAGCGTGCTGTGCTTCTTGATGTCAACCTTACGTCTCAGAGCCGCGGGTCCAGGATAGGGGTTGCGGGTTCAGGGTTTAGGGTTTAGGGTTCAGGGTTTAGGGTTTAGGGTTGGGGGTTTGGGGCTTTCTGGGATTGCAAGACTTTCGGGGCTGTTGGGGCTTTTGGGGCTTGGGGCTAAGGTGTCTCGTCCTCCGTATTCTAAGGCATCTCATGGACACCTCGTCTCCCGAGGTTTGAAGAGGGAAGCTACGATACGGGGTACTATATATAAGGTCTACTACAGCGGTTGTGAAAGGGGTCCAGGGACAAGTTACTCATTGATATGGGAGTATCATCTTGCAAATTCGTGAAACCCCAAACCCCAAACCCCAAACCCTAAACCCAATACAAAATCCTCTAAACCTCGAAACCCCTCATGAGCTTTGCGGTACCCTTACGAAACCCCTCACAAACCAGCTGAAAACTCCGTAAGCACGGCGACCTTGGTGCAGAAGCGCCAGGGGCAGCCCAACCTGCACAAAGCGAGGCTCTGCGGATTGCTTGCCTCGCTCTATTTAAAGTCTATGAGGGATAAGGGTTCCCCTTCAACCCACCGTATATAGAGTCTATGAGGGATACGGCTGTTGCCAAAAATCCTGCATTACCTTGAGGACCCTAAACTCTGGGAATTATGGTAGATTCCTTATCTGGGTAATGCAGGACTTATATCAACAACCGTAGAATGATAACTTGGCTGACTTCTGAGCCCCTCCAAAAAGTTAAACTTTTAGCCTCCTTATTATGGTTCATATAGAAACCCCAAAAGTTGAAGTCCTAAGAGCCAACCAGAAGAACGCCCAAGATAAGGAGCCTGAACCTTCGCCCCTGAAGCGCCAAACTCCAAAACCCAACCCCGACTCCCCCTAACCCCCTGTCGCAGGCCGAAGCTCCGCAACCCCCACAGGGTTTTAGGGGTTTAGGGTTTAGTGTTTTAGAGTTTTGGGGTTTCAGGGGTTTAGGGTTTTAGGGTTTAAGGTTTTAGAGTTTTGGGGCTTCAGGGGTTTAGGGGTTTAGGGTTTAGGGTTTTTCGGCTCAGTAGCGCCAAGGCTGCGCTTCTCATCAGTTCGGGCTTTGCCAGCAATGCCGATCACAGACGGTTTAGGGTTTAGGGTTTAGGGCAATTGAATGTTCTCCCCTGGAACCTACCCTACTAATTCTTCAAGCCTGAAGCCCTGAAACTTAAAACTCTAAACCCTTTAACACTCAACCCCGAAGGCCAGAAACTTCTCTTATTCCTTCTTCCGGGAGCACAAGTCAGAAACCGGAATGGGTAAGCTTAGAGGTTTTGAGGGTTAAGGGTGCAGGGGATAGTGTTCCGCACCAAAACGGAAAGGCCTGCGGGATACTATAGCGGCCTTAATAATTAGAAGTGGGTTTTGCGGTGAATTATACTATAATTGTAAAGCCTGACCCCTCGTGCCTGACACTTGCTATAGGGCCGTAATAACAACCAATACGTTTTGGGGGTTCCTTATTTAAACCCCCAAAACGTATTGGTTGTTATTAAGGCCCCTATAGCAAGTGTCAGGCACGAGGGGTCAGGCTTGGGGGATACAACGGTCGCCAGACCCGCGGCACCTGGCATCGTCTGTCACCAGGATGCCGCCGAAGGGCTCGAAGGTCACCTGGCAGACTCATCTAGGAGCTTGAATTTGAAGGATTGGTAGTAATTACTCGTAATTGGGCCTCTCTAATTTAGAGCTGTAGTATAGTAATATACCCCAAACCCCATGCGAACTATTAAGGCCCTATGTGAAGGCTTTGGGTCTGTCGTCTTGGCTTTAGACTATAAGCTTTAAGGCTCGAAGTCTTCAAGCTTTAGGGCTTAGGGTTGCTACAGGCTTGAAGGCCCGGGCTTTAGGGATCTTTAGGCCACCAGGGCTTTTGAGCTGCTGTCGCTTTGCTTGGAAACTACAGCTAAGAGCCCCTGTTCCGAAGGCGGAGTTCGTCCGATTTAGATCTTGGATCATGCTCATATAAACATTCATGCATAGATACACACTCCAGGCACAAAAGACTGGAGACAGGCATGTATGTAAATGCGCACGTACGCGCGTGTATGTGCGTGCCTCTGTATATACATGTATTGAAATACACGAACTATAACCTGCTATATGATTACACGACTGATCTGGCTGAACAGGCCAAACACTTCCAAGCATCTCTCTATGCTGCCCTCTGGAAAAAAACAAAACTTCGCTGCTTTGCGGCACCTGCTCCTTGCGCGCCGCCTGGTGGTACTGAATTGCCGGATGCAGAGAGGAGAAGAGGCCTGGTCGGTCCGAGGCATCACTTCTCCGGCCCGTGAGTGAAAGGGATTGCACTTGGGGGATGACCCCGAGAAGCTCCGTGAAGTATAGGGGCCTTACTACTTAGAATAGGGTTTTGGGGTCCACTATACTGTAAACATAAATAGGAACCCCCAAAATAGTATTGGTAATTACTTAGGCCCCCATAGTAAGTTGTCTGATTGAATGCAGCTGTAGAAATTCCCCAACCCCAAGCCCTCTGTGCACAGGAAACGGGGCTCCAAACTAAACCCAAAACCCTACCCGCGAAACACTGAAGTCTCAACCAGAGAGTTTAGAAGCTCTGTCTGTGATCTCCGGATCTCCGAAACAATTTTGCATCCTCAAAGGCGGCTAACTCGGCCTTCCATGGCCTTTGCGTATTGCAAAGCCAAGTCCTCCGAACTCACGGCGTGACTACGCGGCCCAGGGAGGGGTTAGGCGTGGGGGTAGGGGTCGGGTTCGGGGTTAGCGGCCGGTCGGGGTCGGGGTCCGGGTCCCGGTCCGGGTCCGGGTCGGCGGCTATTGTCGCAGTGGCTCCTGCGCGGTTTGAGCTCAAAAACATTACCGGCTTGCGGCTCGAATTCCCGTTGAAGACCCTAAACCCTCAATCCTAAACCCGTAAGCCCGAATCCCTAAATCCGGTCCTCCACATAGAAGATGGCCGCTTCCATGTCTGGGAAGAGGTCCTCAGTGTAAGGGCAAAAAAGACCCGAAACCCTGGAACCCCCCCTCTTCTGGGATCCTGTTAAGCGATTTTATTTAACGTTACCATGATAGGGATCTATAGCGAATAATCTGGTTTCCTTATTATGGTAACTTAGATAAAACCGCTTAACAAGAACCCCCCCCTCTTGCTGCCTCTTGCTGCTATCCCTTTGGTTTTACCCACACTACTCCGAGTACTCTTGTCTAACCGGCGCGATATATACAATAATCGTTATGAGGACCACGAGAACTCTTTGATGACAGAAATCCTGGCAATAACTTGCAGCCATTGCTTGTTCTACCTTTTGTCGCGACCAGCTGCAATGCTGCCATTGCTAGTTGTCTATATACTTTTGCGAAACTGGCACAAGGCAATGACATCAGGCACTGGAAACCCGACCGAGCTTTCTACAAAACGATACAGAGCCCCCACGAGACCCTCATAAAACTACTATAAGGGCCTACTATTTTGTGGGTTCCTTATTATAAATATAGTACTATGGGCCCCAAAACCCTATTCTAATTATGAAGGCCCCTATATCATAGTACCCTTATCGATCCCTGAAAGTAGGCCTTGTAGACCCCTCAAAAGGAACCTTAAAGGAACCCTATTCTAATTGTTAAGGCCCCTATATCTCTTCATCCGGCTGCGTGGTCCCCGTGGATGACGCCTCGGCTCTTCATCTCCTTCAACCGAGGCCGACCGATATCCAGAGCGAGGGCTTTTACCGTTGCTGGGGCCTTCCGGGTTAGGGTTTAGGGGTTTAGGATTTATGTGGAAGTTGGGCTTAGGGCATAATATTGTTAGTGTTCCGGGGCTTGCATTTAGTCGCCGGGGCCACTAGGTCATATCATACTATAACATTTTAGGAGCTTGAAGCTTCATGTCGGAAGCAATTCTCTTAAGGATTCTGCAAAACCCGAATCCCCAAGCCCTGGCACCTGAGAAAGAAACAAGGAAACCTGCACATTCACTTACGGGAACTGCGAATGAGCATCACGCTAATGGCAATCGCAAAAACGTCATAATCATCGACTGCGTGCTGTGGTGACGAGACGGCGCGGGCAAGTGCCGGAAGGTGGAACAAAAAGTGGTGGAAAGCATGCAGCATAATACCGTAATTAGGCGCTTGAAGCGAATGCTCGTGAAATGAATCCACAACCGGAAAGCCAGGAAACCACTCCCGTGTACAATTGCCTTGGGGGCTCGGTGCTCGTAATACCCGGAATCCGGGGAAAAATCGCTGAAGTTAACAATCCGCCAAACCATAAACCCGAAATCCCAAGCCACCCTCAACAGAACAGGCAAGAGGACTTGGAGTCGAGACAAGAGGCCCGAAGACACAACGAGGAGGGGGTCAAACGACACACAAAAGCAGGATCAAAGTATAAACCCTGACCCCAAGTTCCTGACCATAGCTTACATAAGTAGTATGGTCCGACAGAGGTCGGGACTTGAAAAAGGCCTGAAGCACGTCCTCAGGTCTGTAATTTGTTTAGACGTCGAACCTTAGCCAACCGTGAAACAAAGAAAGGCTGAGAGTTAAAAGCCTGAACGACGCCCATCGACCTCGCAAGCATGAATTTTGAAAAGATGAAATACGACAACAGCACTCGCAGTAGAAACAATAGCCATGCTAATGATGATGTGAACAAGAATCCTAAAAACAGGTAATAACAGCAGTAACATCCTACGCACGGGGACGAAAGATGGGAGTCCTGAGCCAGGTCCTTCGACACGGAACCTCTGAGGGTTCAGACTGTGGGCTTCAGGAGCTCGGGTAGGTCTTCGGACACTTTCTCACTTTAAGTGACGTGTTCCTCATTATTCTTGTATGGGGGTCTGGCTTTGAGAAGGCTCTTGGAAGGGTTAGGGGCTCATGGGGTTCTTCTTCGGAAATGCGTATACTACATATGGTACCTTGGTAACTCAGCACGCCGGATGTGTTGAAGCGTTTAGGGTTTGGGGGGGTTGCAGCAAATATCTCCTCCTTCTTGTCCTCCTCCTCAACAACATCATCAACATGAAACTGAAACCACGATAACATTCTTCAATATCAACATCGACGCAGCAAATGTCAACACCCTCCCCCCGATTACCATCTACTGCCGTTGCAGCGTCAGCCTGCAGCAGCACCACTATCACTGCTACGCCCAGCATCACCAGTGCCACACCGCATAACCACCAACACACCCCCACCATCACAACACCGCCATCACCCCACCACCACCACCACCACCACCATCGAACCACCATCACCACCACAAAGAGCAACCTAATGACCTACTGCCACCAGCACCAGAAAAACCACCCGGACAGGTACAACAACAGCGCTCATTGAAAAGCCTCCTCAAACCCGCCTAAGCGTGTAGGGTCTAAGGTTTGTTGCATTTTCAAGTATCTGGGACACGTTCCTGGCCAATCTCTTTCAAACCCTAGTATAGGGGCCTTAATAATTAAAATAGGGTCGTGGGGCCCCTTATACTATAATGACAATAAGGAACCCCCAAAATAGTATTGGTCACTATCCAGGCTCCTATAGTAAGCCCTAAACCCAACTTGACCCCTTCATCCGCGATGCTGAAGATGATCTGAACGCCAGCACTCTTAGACTCCTTGGCTTGGGAGGCATGTGCTCACAAGGTGCGAATACGTGTTTTCCGTGCTCTTCATGGTCAGAAGTCTTCTGGTGATGGGCTTAGGCATTAGGGCTTAAAGGTTGCAGGTTGCGAGTTTGATCTGGCACCATGCTTGCAAAATGTGGCTCAGAAGATACGAAAGACCCTACTCGAAACTTGAAGTACATCGCGACGTGCAACTGCCATGTCAGGACATGTCAAGAGACCTGTGACAGCTTCGTGAGGGACTTCGCTGCAGACACCTGGCGCGTGTGCAGGAACAGCCCTTTTCTCACCCCTCCCCTGCTACTACTCTTACCATCTCTGCTACTGCTACTACTACGACGACCGCGCCGGTGGCGACGACGAGCAACTCTACGTCTACCGCCACGACTGCCACTGCCAGTACCAATACCACTACCACTAGCACTGCCACTACCACCTTCACCACCACTACCACTACTACTTCTACTTCTACGACGACCACCACGACCGCGACCAAGACGAGTTCCCCCATTATGACCACAACAACTATTATGCTAGGAGGCCCTTGGCGTGGTTAGCGGCAAGTTTAGGGCTTAGGGCTTCGGACTCAGGTTTGGAGCTTGCTCTTGGCTTGAAGGCTTTGGTTTGGGCCGTAGAGTATCGGTTTGCGATTGGGTTTTGGGCTGGGTGCCTCGATGCCATCCAGCTGGGCGCAGTCAAAGATGACGATCTGAAGCCTGGCGCGGCAACCCTGACCCATCCAGCAAACACGAAAAGAAAAGCCTTACAACGCCTGTTCCCCCAAAACCCTCTGGATAGACCAGAAACCGGAACCCCAGGAGCTGAAAAAAACAACAACCTGCGAAACCACAGCACACGAACCCCTCAAAACCCCCGAAAACCCTACCATAGAAGCCCAAAATAACTACAAATATCATTCCTCAGGGCTCCGAATTTCGTTCTGCCACGATTTTGCCCCCAAACCCTGTCACTGTTCAACTTCCTCAGGCTCCTACATAACGCCCCAAGCACTGAAACCCCAAGCCGACCTAGGGGTGCAGGGTTTCGGGCTTCGGGTTTCGGGTTTGGAGTTCAGGGGACGTTGTGGGAAGACGAACAGCCCCCAAAACGGCCTCCGGTAATTCGGAACCTTCTGACTCTTCTCGGTCTCCTTGAGTTTCAAACGATTCGCATTTACGGGTGGGGGCTTGGGTTTAGAATTCTAGGGTTTTGGGGATACAGGGTTAAGATTTAGAGTTGAAGTGTTTCGGGTTTGGGGGTGCAGGTGTTAGGTTTGTGGGAAAGGAGTTGGGATTCAGGGGTTGAGGACTTGTGAGAAGAAAGTTCACAAGCAATTATTGATTTGAAAGACCATAAGACTCGAACGAACCCACAACATCATCCTGGTAGTCACGACCGCCAATGCGAGGTCCGTTCTCGAAGCAGCCCTTATTGTATTTGGATTTCGTAGTTTAGGCTTTGGAGTTTCAGCATTTCAGGGTTTGGGGTTCATGTTGGGGCCTCAGTCATTAGAGCAGGGTGAGGTATATGATACCAGATTTATGATACGGGACGCTAACTTCCAAGAACATATGACTCTTCTTCAGCCTTTTCTATTAGAAGCCGTTTCAACTCGATGTTCGAAGGGCGAACGGTCTAGGGTTCAAGATGACTTCAAAAACAATCGCGAATTGCCTAGGGTTTGGGGTTTAGGGTTTAGGCTTTAGGGTTTAGTTTACAAAAAATGGGACGACAATGTGGAGCAAAAGAGTCTGGAAGAGCACGACACGAAGTGAGTTAAGCAAGGAGCTAATCCAGGAGTCTGCTTTCGAGTACAAGCGTTATGTCACATACATGAAATACATTCCTTAGTTGAGGGCCTTGGGAGGAATTCGACCCCCCTATGCTCAATTCTGAGCCGCATTGCCGTAAACTCAAAGCCCCCAAACCTTAAACCCGGAACCCTGAACCCTGAACTATAACCCAGAAACCATAAGGCCTTGACCCTAAACCTCAATCCCTGGATTCACTACTAGAGGGTCATATCCCCTTTTGAACTAACGCACTAAAACTCAACAACACTCTGAAACCCCTGACCACGAAAGAACCAAAACGCTAGACCCCCCACGGTTCAACCCTAAACCCTAAACTCCAAACCCCCAAACCCCCAAAACCCCTAAACCCCAAACCCCCTAACCCCCAAGCCCCTAAACCCCAAACCCCTAAAGCCCTGAACCCCAAACTCCCCCAACCCCAAACCCCCAAGCCCCTAAGCTCCAACAAGCCGAGCTGCGATGCGGGTCGCCACCATGGAGGTCACTCCCTGCACGGAGCCGAAGAAGATGAAGCCTCCCCGAACAGAAGAGTCTATTTGGGGTTCATAACGGGTTTAGGGACTACTGTAGGGTTTATAGAGGGTTCGAGGTTTTTAGATTAATAGAGGGTTTAGGGTTTAGGGTCCATAAAGGTTCAAAAAGGGTTTAGGGTTTACGGTTTCTAAAGGGTGTAGGGTTTAGGAGTTTAGGGTTGATAGAGGGTTTGGGTTTAGGGGCCTTAGTAATTGCAAAAAGGGCTTTGGGTCATATGATATGATACTATAACTTGAGGAATAAGGGCCTGGAGGGCCGAAGAGTGGAGGGTTCCTTGAAGGGGTCTATAAGGGTATCTTAGAAGGTTTAGGGTTCCAGGTCTCTAGTGAAGGGAGCTTTAATAATCAGTACAGGCTTTAGGGTTAAACATAGGAGCCGCTAAGGAATAGTATGGGCAATGAAGGGCATGGGCTGGCGAACGCGAGTACAAGGGCTTAGGGTTTGGGATTCAGGGGTTTAGGGGTTTACGGGTCTACAAGAGCTCGCGGGTCCTCGCGGCCTACAGTAAAGACCTCCTAGGCCGAATGGGACTTACAGCTACTAAGGGGCCCCAAGACAGAGCCCTGAACTCTTGTCATGAAGACCGGCAAATCTTCACTGGTTTACGTGGGGTTTAGGGGTTTAATTTCGGGGTTTGGGCTTGAGAGTTTGAGGGTTTTAGGCGTTCAGACAATCGAGTTCAGAGCTCAGGCTTTCGGGTTTTGGGGACTACGATACTATAATTATAGTAAGTATGCCCCAAAATAGTATAGGTAAGCATGAAGGCCCCTATAGGCTTTTGGACCTTCTTGGGGTCTGCAGGGTTTTTGCACGTATCATTCTGCAATATCACCTCACAAGGATCCTTCTTCTTAACCCCAAGCGCTATGCACCGAGCCACGCGAAGCCGAAATAAACCCCTAAACCCCTAAACCCTAAAAATCCCAGAGCCGAGGCCTTTGAGGCGGATCGCGAGCAGCCAGCTGTCTTGGACCTGGCCGGTGGATCCGAAGAGCTTTAGGGTTTCGGGTTTAGGGTTTAGGGTTTCGGGTTTCGGGTTTAGGGTTTAGGGTTTCGAGTTTAGGGTCTCGTTTGGGATTCAATCTGTTCTATCCTCTGCAGCTTTGAAGCTGAGCTGCCCTCAGATTGAAAGGCTTCAAGCGGCGGTTTCGTTGCTTGAGGCTAGGTGACCATACCAGGCCACTTCCCCGCTCCGGAGCTTTGATGCACGCCTGTTTAATAAAAGATCGGGCTGGAACGGGCTCCGGATTCAGATTGAGCACAAGCCAAAGGCGTGAAACTCAGAAGCGAAAGGACCGAAGAGGGGACACTGCTTCAGCGGTCTGTACGCAAGTAGCCTTTCAACCTGATCAGCTCTTGTGCCACGGCCTCCTCAGCATTGGTCCAAGGGGAGATCCTGTGCGCAACCTCCTTCAGGGCAGCGGTAGCATTGGCCATGGCGATGCCACAGCCCGCGATTTGGATCATTTCAATGTCGTTGACTCCATCACCAAAGGCCAGGATATCTTCCGTTCGCCTGTCGAGGTGATCGCAAAGCCTCTGAATGGCGAAGGCCTTGTTTATCCCAAGAGACTTCATGAAGACCGTGGTGCTCGGAGGAAGGGGCAAGACCTCCAGCTCAACACTGGCCTGCTGAAGCCTTGCGGCTAAGTTTCGAGCCATGCCCTCTGCATCATCCGATGCCACCGAACAAACCTCGAGCTTGCGGTCCTCCTCAATAATACTCTGCAAGCTGTCATGAGTAGACAAGCTGTTGGGGTCAGCATGTTGCTTCATCCACTCGTGGGACTCTTTGACCCCTGTGCGTCCGCTTCACATGGATCTTACCACACTGAAACAACCAAACTGTCGTGCCTTCCTCCTCAGCTGCCTGCACAGCTGCGGAGGCTTGCTTCTGCGACAGCCCTTGTGGTGCAAAGACTTCCTGGAATCCATCAGCACACCGCTTGAGGCGACCAGGAACACTGGGCCTGGTAGGAGTTGAAGGCATGGCAACTCGTTCACGCCTCGAGCTGTGGCTAAAACCAGGGGGCAAGAATCGTTGATGACCTGAGTTAAGACATTTTCGGTCCTCTTGCTGATCTGAAAGCCAGAGTCTTCATCCCCCAGCAACGTTCCATCAAGGTCGCCGACCATCTTCATCTGCGTTCATACTTTCAACCGGCTAGGCAGGCCAAAACCAAAAACCTAAAGCTCCAACCCCACACCCCAAATAAGCAGCTGAGGAGACGTTTGAGTAAAGCAAGCCACTGCGGCGAGAATGACAGGAATCAGCTTTCAAGTCGCACATCCGGACATCACACACCAGCGGGGGGCCAACTTCTTCTCAAGGATGTCGGTGCCAAGCCCAACAGCAGCGCAGAACCGCTCATGCAAAGCCCATAAGCAAGGAACCCTAGGTAGGCCGGCTCTCTCTCGAGACATCTTCCTGCCTGGCGGAGCGTGTGTACGGCCGCCTCGCCCACGCGGTGCTGCCTAGGCCAGGGTGGGTTTAGGGTTTGGGCGTGAGGTGTGGGAGTTGCGGGTTTGCAGCTTGCAGGCTTGGATTTTGGGGCCGCAGATTGTTGTTGGCCTCCACACCTGGAGCAACACATCTCCAAAAGAGAGCAAGACGAGACATGCTTAAACATGACCATCAGCAGCAGCAGCAAGAAGCAACATCATCATCACCATCATCATCATCATCAGAATCATCATCATCATCAACATCAACATCAAGGGCTGCAGCATGATCATCATCACCATCACCATTATCACAGACATCATTGTCATCAGATGTCATCAGTGTCTTCACCGTCATCACCACCACCATCGACAGTAGCGGACATGAGATGGGTCTATTCATGGTATTCACAACATCCTTTCATGTCATGAGACTAGCGTCGCGTCTAGATACACCGGCACGAGCAAAAAAACAGACTGTGAAAGCATCACCCCCACCATTGTGAAGCTCTGCCTTGACTGTCCACCACTGCTTCACTAATGTAGGGGCCTTAATCATTAGAATATGGTTTGGGCGTATATTATACCTACGATCATAATAAGGAACACCCAAAACCCTACTACATTTGTTAGAGGACCATCATGCTGATCCTACTAACAGGTCCATTCTATTCACCCATCCAGCCATACAAGTAAGTGCAACAGTGATGCTCGCGGATCACTTTACGAAATACCTGTAATGTGGACAGCAGAGAAAAACCACAATCGTCGTACTGGTGCCAACCTTCTGTCCACGATAGTTAGCTTCATCCGGGTTCGCACTTTTCAACCCCGTGAAAACTCGTTCATGAACACATATACATCGCGACGTGGGTTTGCGGCAGATTAGAAAGAAGCGTCATGATAACAATAATGACCAGGATGATAAAACCAAATTCGCAGTGACAACAGTCCTAAAAGACAACTAACAACCATGCTTGTAACGATAACCCATGTGCTAATGACAGCTGCCACAATTTGACAAACAGCAGGAGCAATCACCATAACCATAATCGAACCAACACGACTCCTAATGACGACAATAACACTAACCATTCTAGTAACAACACTGATCTTCTTAGTGCTGGTGTAACAGGTGAAAAGAAGACGATCTACCCCTAAACCCTACACCCTAGACCCTACACCCTAAACCCTAAACCCTTCACCCCAAACCCTAAACCCTACACCCTAAACCTTAAACCCTACACCCTAAACCCTAAACCCTAAACCCCAAACCCTAAACCCTAAACCCCAAACCCTAAACCCTAAACCCTACACCCTAAACCTTAAACCCTACACCCTAAACCCTACACCCTAAACCCTAAACAGGCTAATGTGCGCCCGGGCCGCAATCGGACCTGCGAGCCCCGCATCGGGGCACCGAGGATGGCAGAAACCTTGGAGTACTTGACCTGAGGGCTTCGAGGGGTTCCTTAAAGGCTTTCGGGTTTAGGAGTTCAGGGTTTAGGGGGTTTAGGTGCTTAGGGTTTAGGGTTCCTTACAGGCTCTAGGGCTTAGGTTTAGGGTTGAGGGTTTAGGGCTTACCTTAAAGGCTTTACACTCTGTTCAAAACACATTCAAAACACATTATTTGGGAGCGAAAGCTCTTGTACTTGGGTACTTGGACTATCTGGGTTTAGTGCACGGACCCTTTGCCAAACTTTGCAGAATTGGGATGCGAACTGTCAGTGTTTCTCAGACTTCGAGCGTGAAGGCGTGCTCTGAGTCATGATTGTAGCTACGCGGGCGATGGGCCGCTCTAAAACACCACAGCTCTACATCCTAAACCTCTACAGACCTGTACCCTGAACCCGTAGGGGTCTCCAAGGCCGAAGATTGAGGCCTCCTGAACTAATGTTGGAGTGGAAATCGTGCTCCTCCCGTGTTCATTCTGGCCTTCAAATCGTTCGAAGTCATTGAATAGGGTTGGGCGAGAGCTTAGGGCTTTTAGATGTTTGGGGGTCAACAGGTTGAGGTTTCTAAAACCGTCCGTCGTAAGATGGTACGCAAGGAGTTCAACGAGGATATCAATGTCGGAAAAAGGTTGTCTATGGCATGTTTGTGGAACGTAGGGCGCACCGCTTGGGATTTGAGTTGTCCTGTTCGCAGCATGAACCTCTGGGCACTCTAGGCAGACTGCGTTTCTAGAAAGTCCTTGTAACCTGCTTCCCTAGGTTCCTGAGTAGCCCCTTTATAATAAGGATACCCCTTTTCCTAATCTTCAGTTTTAACAGGAGGACCCGTACCTTTCTGAACTTAAAAGGGGCAAAAGGGTACTACCCGGGAACCTAGTCTAGGGGCCTTAAGAATTAGAACAGGGTTTTGGGGCCCGGTATACTATAATTATAATAAGGAACACCAACAGAGTATAGGTAATTATTTAGGCCCCTAATATAGAACCCTATTATGGATCCCTTCTAGACCCCTTTAAGGTTCCCTTTAAAGGGAACCCTAGGCTATATTAGTTCCCAAGTTCACGGGCTTTTGGGAACTCCTGAAAAAGGCGCCCTTTTGAAACCTTTCAACCCCAAGCCGGAAACCCCAAACTCTACTCTCCAAACCGTTAAAGGACCCTGAACCTGAACCCCAAAACTCTGAAAATCTGAAGCTCCGAATGACAAAACTCTGAAAATCTGAAGTTCCGAATGACACCACATCAAAACCTGACAAAACTCTCCAAAAACCGTCCTACGAACGCTGAACAAGTGGAAACTCCAACACCCTGAACCCTTAACCGGGTTCCCTGGCCAAGAAGGACATGGCCGCCACGAGGATGCCGACGATCTGAGTGGTCGAAAATGTTCGAGAAACTTGCGGGTTTAGGTTTAGGGTTTTGAGGTTTGAGGTTTAGGGTTTAAGGTTTGGGGTTTGAAGATACATGTCCTGAGGCCTTGGGTTTAGGGCAGCCTTACCATACCAGCATGGTTGCGGCTATGCTGTCCTTTGCAGTCAGAGTGCAGGAGTTTGCAAGAGGGAACAGCAGGCACACCGCTTCGCCTTTTCGCTCATCGCCCTCCTCACTGAACCACAGACATAGCACAAACCCCTAGAACCTCCACACGCTTGTAAGGAGGAAAGACTGGATGACGATGGGCCAGCTCACCAATAGCGCCAACCTTCCTAAGGAGCCCCATGCATGCAATCACCTAAGCCCCGAATGCGAGCCCCAGTTCGAGGACTCACGGTGAAGTCCGAGAAGATGGAGCATAGATTCAGGATGCATGGGATTTTCTACGTATTGCCTAGCTGGCAATCAGAATCATGATCTTTCAGCTTGCTGGCTACTACTCGAAGGCCGCAGTGTTTACGGATCCAGGCCTTGGGTACCGAAAGCTTCCTAGAAGAGGCCCCTGTAGTCTTAAGCGCTCCTAGGGCCATAACACGAATGGTATGTTTCACAACTCATTAAAGCTCCATTCAAAAATGAATGTAAAACATAGCACCAATGATGTGCTCCCGTAGCTGAGCTCAGAGCGACGGCAGGGAGAAGCTGGCCCGTGATGATAAAGACGCCGAGGATGAGAAGAATCTCTAACCTCTGCACTTAAGGGTTTAGGGTTCTAGGATTTTGCTTAGGGTTTGGGGCCTCTGCTTTGTCTCCAAGGATTTGTAGGGAATTTTCAGTGTTTTGCTAGCATTTCACAATGCTTTCGAACACCCATGGCCTCAGCAATTCATACCGACACTCAGATGAAGGATCTCCCTTTACGTCTCGACGACCTTTACTTTCTTCAGAGTTCAGGGTGTACGGCGAATGAGAGGCACAGGGCAGACACATGATCCATCCCACAAGCGCTGACATAGAAAGCTGCACCAGGATAGAGGGCAACTCTTTCGTCAACTGCACCCGAAGCCAGACTCGAAATGTTAAGACTCTTTTCCGGCTCCTGCAACTATGCCCTATGCCCTCTTAACTCTCCTCAACCCGAATCCAAGCGCTCTATGCGGTGCCAAGCGACCACTCTATAAACACCAGGTACTGGCGAGAGCCCCACCTGCAAGGGTTTAGGGCTCAGGGCTTGGGCGGTTTCGGGTGTAGGCTTTAGGGTTTAGGGTTTAGGGTTAGGGTTTAGGGTTTAGGGTTTAGGGTTTATGGTTTAGGGTTAGGGTTTAGGGTTTAGGGCTTGGGGAGAAGAGTGAAGGAGTACCCACGGAGATCGTGGTCTTGAATTTTTCTGGTGCCTGGAATTTAAGATCCACCTACATTCGACAGAGACGAAGACAAAAAGCATACCAACGAAGCGACTCACACAGGAGAATCGACCCTGGCACAAACCCACATAAGCACAACGTACCAGCACTGCCTCAGGCTTGCGAAATTTCTTCCGCTCCTTTAATGGTCTATGGTTTGTGCTTAAGGCTTAGGGCATTTACGGGACGAAGTCTAGGGTCTTTTAGAATTCTCAAAAATCGGAACCCTTGCACCAAGAGCCGGAAAAGGGCGGTTGCGGACGTGAGCCATCTACTAGGCTACGGAGACCCTAAACCCTAAACCCCCAGACCCTAAACCTTAAACCCCACTTGCAGACCGAAGCCGGAAGCTACGAAAAAGCTCGCCAGGCCGAAATCCGAAGCGCCGAAGCCCAAGAAGGGCTCTTGGAAACAACGGCTTAGGGTTTAGGGTTTAGCCCCAAAATCCGAATACCGGTAGGACTCACCCCGAATGGAGTGCCCTGAAGCCCTCAAAGCCGAAACCCTCGAAGCCAACACCTTTTTGTGGCACCCTCAAGCCCTGCAGTCCTGAAGCTTGAAACCCTCAACACTCAACTGGAAATCCTAAACCCTGAAGCACCAAACGCCAGCCCATGAATCTGAAACTGCTAAACGAGCCGCAAGTTTTCGCACACGAAGCCCGTCCCGGCGAAGAAAAGGAGCCTTGGAGGAAGTCTGAAGCTGAAAAGTTCAGGGGTGGCGATGTGAGTAGGAGGAGCCGCAGCAGCAGCAGTTTCGTGCAGGAGCAGAGCCCAAGAAGCGCAGCCGCACGGCACTGAAGCGAAGCAGAAAGCCCGGCAAAAGCTTCGCCGTGCGCCGTGCCATGCCGTCCGACCCTGCTACAACCTGACGGAAGGCTCGAGGTCCTGCTTCTCAGGCTCGGCCCTGAGCAACTGAGCCCAGTCACCATCCCAAGAAACGCCATAATATATACATATATACACATGACATATATATATATGTAAATATATCCATTTTACATATTTACATATTCCAACCTGGCCGTGTGCCCTTCAGTTGCCAAGGGGCGCGGAGAGGAAGAGTCTGGGCAGGTAGTTGAAGAACTCGATACTCGAGAAGAACGCCGCCTCGGGGCTGTTTGCGGCGACGTAGCCCCTAAACCCCACACTTGGGGGCAAAAGCAAGAAGACATGCAGTCGCCCGTCGCCTGCGTACAAGGTCACCAATCTAAATACTGACTTGACGTTTCGAGGTTTAGGATGGGTGCTTCAAACGACTGCACATGGGTGTTCAGGGGTGTGCGGCTGTACGGTTGGAAGAGAGACTGCAGTTCCGAAAACACACACATCCCCATTTGGAGCACTTACCGCTGAAAGGCAAAAAGGCCTTAGGGTTTGAGTCTGGGAGTTGAGCCCTGAGAGTCCATGTATACCCTTAACCCCTAAACCTTGGGCATGCCCTCACCCTTCGCGATAGCAGTGCCGGCCGAAAGGCACCACAGAGAAGCGAGTAGATGATGCCTGGCTGGGGGCTCCGAAAACCCCACCGCCTTTCAAGCGAAATTCAGGGAACCCTTGAGGGATCGATAGGGCTCCTTCAAGGGAACCCTGAAGGTCCTCGTAGTCCCTATAACCCCGATTCGGGTTCAGGGATCATGGATCACGTCATGTGCGTAGCATGACCTATCTTCGGGGCTTAAAGGCGATGCGGGACACACGCCGGAGTTTAGGGCTCGGGGTTTTGAGGATTTGCCGTTGCCAACGGGCGCGGGAGATGCAAAGTCGCCAAGCATCACGGGTTCGCCGTCTAGACCAAGGGTTGTAGAGATGTAGGGCTTGGAGCTTGGGACCTGTTTAGGGTTTCGAGGTGAACTTGGGTTCAGCTAGAGGTCGGGGTAGTATGGTTGAGGGTGTTGGGTTTGGGGTTGAGAAACTGGGGTTTAAGGCGTGGGCTGTTGAGAGTTCAGGGGTTTTAGTGTATACGGCTGTAGGCGCATCGAACCCCCCAAATAGATTAGCTAAACCTGGTTGAAACATAGAGCACGGGGCAGCAAGGCTAAAACCTGCATGCTGATGCCATCTCATCTTAGCGTACCTAGCATACTTCAACTCCACAGACTCTGCATGTATGCGTGTATATATATATATAGAGAGAGAGAGAGTTACCATGTCATGAATGTTCACAGAGACATATACCTACACATGAAAACGCGTAGTATCCTTAACCATGCTTCTCTGTGATTATCCATGTGCAGATAAATAATTCTACAGTTGCATGCGCATGTAACACCAATAGCATGACACAAGATTACGAAGTTGACCAGAGCCTGATGCCATGAAACGCAAGCTAAACGTCCGAGCTAAGGTAGTTTCAATAGGGTTTAGGTGCATACTTCATGTGAATTATGGTTTAGGTTTCAAGGGCTCGGAGTTTCGGAGTTCACCGGCTCAGAGTTCAGCGTTCGGAGATGCAACTGTCAAATGCCAGTATCCAGGCTTGCTGCATCCTTGTCGGAGCCTATATCAGAACTGCCTAAGAGCCTGAGCCAAAAACGTACATACACTGATCATTTGGAACCTTTGACACGGCGCCCTGCAACCTGAACCCAAAAGACACATACCCTTCTTGACTCTTGCACCTTGCTGAAAAACAAGCACTTTCTAAACTCCTGAATTCCCCTGCACCCTGAAACTACAAAACCCAGCTACGCCTGCTCGCCGGTCTACGACATTGCCCATGACCCCGTAGTTGATGACCTGCTTCTGATCCCAGAGAACCCCAGGGCTTAGGGTTTAGTTTAGGATAAAATCCGAAACCCGCAACCCAAGGTTTAGGGTTGAGGGTTCAGCCCCAAACCCCAAACCGTGGGTTTGGGTTTAGGTTTAAAGCTTAAACCTTAAGCCCTAAACCCTAAACCCAGGCTTAGGGGTTTAGGGTTCAGGGCGAAGGCTTCACGCTTTAGGCATTGGGTTCAGGGCTCACTGGAACCGATGAAGGCCGTGTCAGACACCTTTACTTTTTAGTGTATTGGGTAGGTTTTTTTTTTGAACTCCTTTTTCCGTATGGGGTAGGGTTTAGGGTTTAGGATTTAGGGTAGGAATTAAGCTCATACAAAAATAAAATAGACAGGCTAACGTCATCCAACGTCAATTCGATGGCCCAACAAGCGGTTGAGCTTGCAACATCTTGTACTTTTGGCCGGATTGTATAAGACCAACAATAACAAGGTCAAAGGTTACCTACTCAACTGATAATGAGCCCGACCCTACACTTTGAGATACGTTCGTTTAGGCGCCCTGTTGGGCCGCTACTCGAGGCCACACCATGCTGAACTCAACCCGGAGATTAGGGTGTAGGAAATAGGGTGTAGAGGTTAGGGGTTTGGGGTTAAACCCTAAACCCTGAACCTAAACCCTGAACCATTGGGCCTAGGGTTGGGGCGAGGCAAAGTAGCAGACAGAGTTGTAGAATAGTCAGGTACACTCCAGCATAGCAGAGGTACAAAATGATTCGGTTCAGGGTTCAAGGTTGAGGTCTTAGGGTTGAGGGTTTGGGCAAGACAAAACCAAACTAGCGTTGAGCTGGAAAGACCGAGTGAAGCAACAAAAGCAAAGGTCCGAAACAAAACACAGCATGCAGAGCTCAAGCTGAACAGAGGGGCCACGGCAGCAAGCATGAGCAGCCAAAGGCAAAGCCTTACGAAACAAACCGAGAAACCTACATCAAAACTGCAAGCCCTAAGCCCCGAAGCCAAGGAACCCTAAACCCTAAGCCCTAAGCCCAAAAGCCAAGGAACCCCAAACCCTAAACCCAGAAGCCAAGGAACGTTGAACTTCAGCTGCATGTAACCTCGGCATGAAGTGCAGCTTCGGATCTTCAGTCCAGGCTGTCAGGCTTAGTGCTTTCAGAAAGGAAGATAGGTTTAGGGTTTAGGGATTTAGGGGTTTAGGGATTTAGGGGTTTAGGGGTTTAGGGGTTTAGGGGTTTAGGGTTTAGGGATTTAGGGGTTTAGGGGTTTAGGGGTTTAGGGGGTTTAGGGGTTTAGGGTTTAGGGATTTAGGGGTTTAGGGGTTTAGGGGTTTAGGGGCTTATGCAAGACGTCTGCGGATCATCCAAGCGAGAAGCAAAGTTTGGGGGTTAGGGGTTACGGTTTAGGACCACAGCCTAAACAACCCCTGTCGCGAAATCGTTCTTCTGTGCACCGGCTTGAGTCCACCCAAACCTCCGGATGGGAGTTTCCAAAAATCGGGGACCTTAGTATAATACTCTAGATAGTAGGATCCTTATTAACAGCACCCCAAAATAAGGTACCCCTAACTTTCGGAAACTCCCAGATGAATGCAGCCAATGGATCCAACAGTGGATGCGAAAACCGACACGATGGCATTCACGGCCCCATACAGCGAGATCTCGTAGTTCTTGTCCACCTGTGAGCGACACGTTTAGGGTTTAGGGTTTAGGGGGCACAACCATACACTTCAAAGGATGAAAGAAAAATTTTCTTGTTGCTAGACCCCCACATCCCTTGACCCCTACATGCCTTGAACCCTGAACTCCCTGAACGGGTGGAGTTTGGTGTTTAAAGTTCCCAACTTCTTTGGTGCTTCGAGGCTGGGCTTGGTCCCACACCCCCTTAGCTAACATGCTGCTTCGGGGTCATCAAAAGGATGGCTCTGCATCTTAAAAACCGAAATCCCCAACCCTGAATCCTACATCCCAAACCCTCAGACCTTCCAAAATCCTTTAATTGAAGAGATCCTATTGTAACTTAAGGTATATTCCTTAATTGGTCTGGGCCCTCAACCCCTTATCTTTGGATTCTAAGCCTGAGCCGTAAAATTCCCCGACCCAACGCCCACGACAGCACGGTTCCAACCTTCACCGGGATCTTGTTCTCGGTCGAGGAAATCCTTCGAAAAAGAGCTTGGATATGTTGTATCAGTGTTAGTATCAGTATCAGTATTAGTACCAGAGTGCTAGAGAATACTAGAGCATCAGAGAAACTACTGGAGTACTAGGGTATTAGTGTTTGGGGCCGTTTGGGGCTTCTGGTTTAAGACGTTCGGGCTTTCTCGGGAAAGATATTTTTGGGTGTGGGCGGCAGGGGCAGGTGGAGGGCTTTGGCGGGACGTGCGAATGTGTTTGCAGGATCGAGCAATCCGTGCTTTGCGCTTACCAGTCGTTACCAGCCCTTGACCGGTCATCATTAAAGCCCTTGACCAGCCCTACACACCTACCGGGCCTTGAGCAAGCGGTGTCCCCAGATCTATAATCACTCCACCCCCACCCCCGAAAAAAGAAATCGAAACTTCCTAACCGCTTCAAACCGATGCAGGTGGAAAGTCTCAAAGCGACACGGGAGTTTCCGGACCCTAATAGTAGCACATCCTTATTATAAGGACCCCAAAATACGGTACCCCTAATTTTCGGAAGCTCCCACACCTCTGCGACCCCTCCCGTTCCCAAACGGAGAACAGGACGAGGCACTTCAGGGAGCAGTCCAAGACCACCACCAGAATCATGATCCTTGAAGGTTTGGGGCTTTGGGGTTTAGGGGTTTAGGGTTTAGGGCTTTGGGGGGGTGGAGGTTTAGCGCTTACCGTCCAGGGCTTAAGGTCTGGGGTTTGGGGGCTGAGGAGCATCTCAATCACGTTCAGAAGGTCGACGTGGGAGAAGATTTAGAACCCGAAGGCTCCGGCCTATTTTTGTACCGGCCTTTTCCTCAAGGCTCGGGATTAGGGTCCAGCCTCTGGGCTCAAGGCTGCATACGGGCCTCTCAATGGGACGCCAAAGGCACCCAAGGTCGGTGAAGGTGGAGACCCAGGCAGTGAAGTTGATCTTGCCTCGAACAGGCTCAGAGTACAGCTGCAAAGCTAACTCCGACTACCCCTACTATCCCTCTTGCTGCTGCTTCTGGTCAAACAACTTTGAACTCTAAACCAACACCATTCAAAACACGCAGTTGAGGTTGCAGGATGTGTTGAGCTTATGCTACGATATACTGCTTACGTATATTGCTTTCTTTTCCATGGCCATGATAGTTGCTTTCTTTTCTTGGATGTCGGTCTGAAAATTATGGCTTGACAAGGAACTGTACTGGCCGATGCTGTCGGTCCAAACGAGGTAGAAGGGCTCGTTGCTCATCTTCGGAAAGAAGAAATCGGAAGTGTCGGCATCCTCGGAAAACCGCGTCTTTTTCGAGTTTAAGGCTTATGGGTGTAAACTATTTGAGTGCTTTAGGTTAGGTTCGGGACTCTGATGCTTCAGATTTTAATGCCTCAGCATCTTTCGAGTCTGTATACTTTGCAACTTAAGCACCACCAATCCGGGTTCGAACTATCGGCCACCGAAATAAGTGTAATAATATATACACCCCCAAGCAAACCCTCGTCGAAGTATTCAACCCCTCACAAGAGGCTGATGAAAGCCTGGACGTTTCAGGTTTCTCGAAAACCCCCCCAAACCCCAATCGGAATAGACCTCAAACCCGAAGGGATGCCTATATAATCTGATGTAAGGAATCTTCGCACACTGAACCCTAAGCCTTAAGGCCCTTTTTATGAACCCCACAAAGGACTTGTGGGAGTCACCGGCTTCAGGGCTGAGCCGAGCCACGACGTCGTAGCCCGCGCCTAGGACGATAGCCCAGAAGATGGCTAAGGGAAGCAGGATGCCCAGCGGCATCACGATGGCTGGGTTACCTCGGTTCAGTTCTGGGCGGAACGCATGAGGGTAAGAAGACGGTCCTAGTGCCAATGACAAACGAAAAACCATAATGGAACAATAGCTCCTCAGCAAAGATGATGCCAATGATGATAGTCATAGCAACAGTAATCACGACAGTAGTCCTAATGGCAGCCATAATAATCATACTCAAGATGGCAGCAATGGTGATGGAGATACCCCAAGAGCCACACGAGACTTCCACATCGACATCTGACCGCCGTGCCGAGCTGCCTATGTGCATTGCCTTCATGAAGTACAGCGGCACACCCACGCAGGCAGCGGGGACAAATTGGTAGTAGTCGTAGTTGCTGAACTTCAGGGCATACCTTCCGAGACAAGGTAGGTCTGTCGAGCTCAGTGTTCGGAGTGTGCCAATCCGCGTCGCTTCGAAGCTCCTATGAAAGCAAGGCTTTTGGGTATGAATCTCCCCATATTGCAACCTAAAATATGCAGTTACCAATACTGGTAAGAAGCTAGATATACACTCACCAAAACCCCAATTGAAATCCTACCTCATATGGAAATAACCCACAAGCGCTTCACAGTGAAGCTCGGAATCCCAACACTGGGAAGCAGTCTGAACACTTGAAGGGCCGCCTGAGACCGCTTCTTTGGTGCGGTGCTCAGACCCTCCAACGAGAACACCCTGCATCCACCTCAAGCCCTGAAGAAAAACCATTGACACACCATGTAACTTTTTCGGAAGCTGAAGATATAGCACATCACAGGACCGAAAAACTTTAAAACAAAGCCCGAAAGCCGAATCAAGGCTCAAATGCTCAAAAGCTTTGAATGTTGCCGTTCTCGACCCCAGCCGAAAGTCTCTAAACGTTCCGGTCAAACTTATCACGAAAAGCAGGGTAAACACTAGTATAAGGGGCCTTAAAAATAAGGGGCCCAATATACTATACTTATAAGGAACCCCCTTAAGGCCCCTGTATTACAGTTGAGAATGGCTAACTACAGGTTAGAACCACGCCCAAGGGGCTTGAACACCTTGTAGCCGATGCAGGAAAGGAATGCCTGGCAGATTTCTGTCTAAACTTCGACAAACGCAACAACGACTTGTTCGTCGTTGTCGTCCTTGTCCGTAATCCTGATCCTCAACCTCATCCTCATCCCCATCGTCGTCGTCGTCCTGCTCCTCCTCGTGCGTCGTCTTACAAACTCATGCTGCTCCTCGTGATAGCTGTCTCGCACATCGTCGTAGTAGTAGCCGTAGTAGGTAGTAGAATACGTAGCAGTAGCAGTAGCAGTAGCAGTGGCAGTAGCCGTAGCGGTAGCGGTAGCAGTAGCAGGAGCACGAGCAGGAGCAGTAGCAGTAGCTAGTGGCAATAGCAGTAGCAGTAGCAGGTGCTGGTGGCAATAGGTCAGTGGGTTGCTCTTTGTGGTGGCGAGGCTGGTTCGGTGGTGGTGGTGGTGGTGGTGGTGNAGGAGAGGAGGAGAGGAGGAGAGGAGGAGAGGAGGAGAGGAGGAGAGAGTAACAAGTAAACACAATATACAAATATTGTGTAGAAAGAGAGTCCCAACATGTCCGGGCCTCCTGCACCGAGGTCGGCACATACGACACGTATTTCGTGAGCTGTGCCTCCAGCCGCGGGAGGCGTACAAAACTGCCATCACTTGGGTAGTCATTAACGGCAGTACCCCCTGCAGCGGCGACGACTGCCAACACCGTGGCGGATGTCGCTACTAGCTGCTCCCAACTCTGCTACAAGTACTACCACTCCCATCCAACCCTGGCATTCGGGAACCCACCACCAACCGGTGAAGCAGCTTTTCCCTTGGCTCGGCTGCGGGGCTCGTGCTCCATGCACGGTTTGGGGCTTCAGGTTTCAGCTTGAATACTGGAAGCCGAAACGTTCGGGAAGGAATTACTTTAAATCCTTTTGGGGTTATTCTAAGTCCTTTAAGCAATCCTTTAAGAGTTACTTTTGGGGTTCCTTTACAGGTTACCTTAAGGGCACAAGCAAGGAGAAGACGGCGTCGCAAACCTTAAGGGTTCCTTAAAGGGTTCCATAGGTAAGCACTCAAAAGGCCCAAAGCTCTCAGTTTAGGCACCCACCAATCGGAATTCAGAGCACAAACCATGGAGAGTCGGGCGGTGATGCCACAGGCCACCCTAAACCCTAAACCCTGGTGGGGCTCGGACGTAACCGAAACCGCGGCCCGAGCAACAACGACAATCAAACAAAACCGCTCATGAAGCACAGTTTAGGGTTTAGGGTTTAGGGTTGGTTTAGGGTTTGGGGTTTAGGGTTTAGGCACAGAGCACGCAACGGAAACAACAAAAACCAATTGCCAACCGCTATAACCGTCGCCGATGCGCGACGAGAAGAACGACGCCAACCCTGAAGCCCTAAACCGCAAATCCACAGACCCTCTACTCTAAACCCTAAACTCTAAAAATCCTAAGCCTTCCCCAGGAGGAAGAAGATCGCTGCGAAAAGTGCTGAGGAAGCGAAGGCGGAGAACAGAACGGTGGCCCGGAGCCTGATTTTATTTCCTTTTTCTGCTAGGGTTTGGCTATGGTTTGTCTGTGTTACGCCTTAGGGTTGAAGCTTCTCTGCTTTTGGCTTAGGCTGGCCCGGCGGGGCCTGCTTTTCCGAAATAAAAACCTCGTTCTGCTCTTGCAAACTGCACTCATCATCAAAACTGCGACTCTCCCAGGATCAGGGTCAGCAGACTCTGTGCCCTGAGCTCTTGACGAAGGTAGACTCTCCTGAAGAACCCTAAAAGCCTGAACCTCAACCCTAAAACCTTCAAGGTCACTTTGCAGGCCGGCAGCTGTGCATGATACTCCTCACATGCCGACAGGTTGTCGGCAAGGTGAGTGCCAGTGCAAAATTCCACGGTCTTGGTTCGCAGTGTTGGGTGTAGCGCTTAGGGTTTGGAGGAGTTTAATGTTGAGGTTCGGGATTTCTGTGCGAATACTTGCCCTTTACACCCCGAATGTTAAGCTCTAGTTCTCCGTTGCTTCCATGACATGTCTCAATGGCCATGACCCCTAGTACACCAGTCCCTTGCCGGGTCTGCGTATGATGAAGATGACGACGACGATGATAATGATGAGATACGATAGACAACGGATGTAAAGCCTGCAAGTCACAGGACTCAGAAATCTCATGAGCTAGAAGAAATAAAGACAGGCCGAGACACGCTGGAATCGTCCCCAGCCAGATGCCTGACGAAATCTTGAACGTTGTCCGTTTCCCAGAGTCGACGCGCAGGGCTGCCTCGGTCTGCGACACACAGAATGTCGACTCGAGCACATACACTTGATTCGGGCTATATACTTTCCGTTGTATGTGTGATCGTCGAAGCCAGCACCGCGAGACGGGAGGCATCGGTCTGCTGTCATAAGCCAAGAGTCTGGAGGCTAGACATCTAAACACATTGAGTAAATATGTACGTATGTATGCATGCATGCATGAATGCACGTATGGATGCATGCAATTACATGTGTATGTATGTGTCTATGTACACACATGCATGCCATTGTTGCTTAAGGCATATAACCGCCCGCACGCTTCCATTCCCCGCATCTCAAGGCGCCTCCAAGAATGTTACAGCCTAATGTAGAACATTTGCCTGCGTACTCTTGTGACGTTCTCCGATTCCAAAAGTTTCACCCAACTATGAGCGCTATGGTTCGGTCTTTACTCTTTGTAATCCCCTAAACTCTAATCCAGGTTTGCAAGTTAAGGAGGGCCTCCCTCTTCACCCTGATTGCAGGGCTGCACATCCTCATATGTCTACAGTACCGAATACGTCGACCAAGGCACTGCCGGATGATGCAGCATAGTCTAGAGATATCTGCAGCATATTCGATGAAAGGGATGCTGGTAATTGGAGTTTGAGGCTTCAGGTTTCGGGTTCAAGGCTCAGTGTTCAGGATTGTAGGTTGTTGGGGTGGGCGGGGGGGGGGGGCAGACGCTCCGAAACCAAGGGGCTTGTAGGGTACTGCAGCTCTAGCTGTCCCGCGACACTTTCGCCAATCTTCTGCACAAAGGTCGCGAAGAAAACCACCGGATTCCTTGGCTGCGCGAAGGGTTCGGGAAGGAGGGTGGAAAAGCCTCAGGGTTCGGGCCTCCGAGCCCCGAATATAAATAGAAACATGTGTCTATACACACACTTAAGCGTATGTCTGTGCCTATGTAGGCATGTATGTATGTATAGATGTGTGTATAAATATATACACACACATTCACCCATGTATTTTTACGTATCTATCTGCCTAGTATAAAGCATAAAGATATTGTTGTTGACTTGTTCGCTTGCTTGTCTTACTTACGAGACGTTGAATCCCAACCACCGTCAACGAATTAAGTAAGCAGTTAAGTAACCAAGGCAGTATTCAACGAATTAACAAATTGCCTGCTTAATATACAACACAACGACCAATTAATTGAGCAATAGTTACGCAATCAGTTAAACGATGAACCTTGTAATCGATGGACTAACGAACTATCTAATAAATACTAAATAACATGATATTTAACCAACAGATCAACTCATTTGCAAGTTCATTAACTTAACTTTGCTTTCCCCAGTAAACATGCACCTATGTTGGTTATATATATATATCACATAGCATGGACACAGACAGATCGTTATGGCACAACATACAGCTGCGCTTGGGGTGGGATCCATTCTCATACTTCTCCCTTGGGTCCGCGGCTTTGTCGGGTGGCTTCAGGAACCCAAGGTTACGGATTCGGGAAAGGGTTTAGTGTTTCGGGTTTAGCGGATTAAGTTGGTACACATTTAGTTCTCTAGTGGTCCTTGGTCTCTAGTACTACAACCCCCACTTGTATGGTTCAAGCTCCAATACATTAACGCTACAAGCCAATCCCTTGGCAGACAACCCTGTGGCCAAGACTGAACCCTAAACCTCAAACCCTAAACCCTAAACCTTAAACCCCAAACCCTAAACCCTCAAGAAAGAAATAAATAGAAATTGCTTGTCATTGCTGCCGTTGAGCGTGCTAGGCCCTAAACCCTCAATTTCAAGCCCAACCCAGAACCAGGCTCCAGTCACAAAAACCAGTTTCCAGTCGCAAAACTCCTGCCTCGACCCACCCCCGTCCCAGCCCAGCCCAGTCCAGCCCCAGCCGAGCCCTCTAAACCGTCAATTTCAAACCCAACCCAGCCAAATTCTTCAAAAATCAGGTTCCAGTCGCAGCCGCCAGCCCCAGCCCAACCCCCAGCCCCAACCCCAACCCCCAAAATCAGGTTTCAACCAGAAAACCTGGTCAAAACTTTCGGTCAAAACTTATTGGCACCCAAACCCTTAACAATTTCTATAAACCTCAAACCCCAAACCCTAAATCCTGCACCTTAAACTTGGCTCAGTCCAGGCCAAGGATTCATCTGACAAGGCTTCCTCAGCAAAAAAAACGCCCCGAGCTCGCCAAAGCCTCTAAGGACCTGCTCATCGGAGGAATTCGGGTTTCACGGTTTTACGTTTAGGGTTCTGAAGAATTTACATTCCAACAAATATCTGAAGCTCCCTCCATCAGTTCCCGCAGCACCTCTCACACTCTGTGCAGCACCCTCCTCAAAGCCTGAACTACCCTACGCCCCAAGCCTGCACCCTGAACTGAAGCCCAAGGTCAGGTCAGGACCGCCGATGGCCACGTTGACCTCCACAAGCCAGCTTTGGATTCAAACTCACGGGCTTGAGGTCGAGCGTTTGGGGTTTAGGGTTTGGGGTTAGGGTTGCGGTATTGCGGGGGGGTTCGAAATTCGCAGGTCAAGCCTTAACCAAATATGACTCAGGGTTGAAAGCCTAGCTTACCCCCTACCTAGTCCCTAAACCCCAAACTCTAAGCGGTTTCGGGTTTAGGGAACAGGGTTTTGGGGCCCATTATACTATGAATATAAGGAACCCCCAAAACAGTACAGGTAGTTATTTAGGCCCCCATATTAGGGTCCCTGAAACAGAAGGAGAAAATCAGCCCAGAACCCGAGCCCAGTCGCGCCTTGGAGCAGCAAGCTACGAGGCAGCCCATGATGAGTGCAGTGCTCAGGTTCATCTTCACTCCTGCAATCCGGGTTTAGGGTTTAGGGTCTAGGGTTTAGGGCCAGTTTAGGGTAAAGGGTTTAGGGTTTAGGGGTGTTTTCTGTTACCAGTAGTCTCTAGAATCTAGAATCCACCCAAGAATGCATTAAGGGTAGTTTAGGGTTCAGGGCTCAGGGTTTTGGGGTTAAAGATATTTAGTGTTTAGGCGCAAGAACCCTCCAAAACCCGACAACAAGGCTAGAAACCCGTCAGGGAAGGAACCCTAAACCTACTAAACCTCAAAGTAACCCTTAAAGGAACCCTAAAACCTTAGAGCCTTAGAGTAACTCGGAGTGACCCTGGGAACCCTTGAAGGAAGCCTAAAACCGCAGCATAAGCCGTAAAGGAAGCCGAAAAAACCTCAGAGCAGGCCTTAAAGGAACCCCAAGCCCTTAAGGGCTCCCTTGAGGGCTCCTTTAAAGGAGCCCGAAAACCACGGAGAACAAATTTTCAAAGTCACCCTTCAAAAACCCTCCCCTAAACCCTAAACCCCTAAACCCCTAAAGCCCTAAAACCCTAAACCCCTGAACGGCCTAAAACCCTAAACCCTAAAACCCTAAAGCCCTGAACCCTAAACCCCAAACCCCTAAACCCCCAAGCCCTAAAGCCCTAAACCCTTAAAAGGAACCCTCCGAAAAGCTCCTAGAGCTCCATGCTGCTTGTGGAAGTCGTCGCTGAACATGATCATGCCGTAAGCGCAGCAGAGGCCGAACATCCTGGGTTTGGTTTAAGTTTAGGGTTTAGGTTTTGGGGTTTAGGGTTTAGGGTTTAGGGGTTCTAGGGTTGAGGGTTTTGGGTTTAGGGGTGTTGGGGATTTAGTGGTGTTGGGCTTTTGGAGCTTAGTGCTTTGGGGTTTAGGCTTTTGGGTTTCCTTGGGGTTTAGGGTTTTGGGCTTTGGGGTTTGGGGTTTAGGGTTGTAGGGTTTTGGGGTTTAAGGTTTGGGGGTTTGGAGGTTCGGGGACTGGGGCGTTGGGTTTGGGGTTTTGGGGGTTCGGGGCTTCTGGTTGAAGCTTCAGGCTCTGTGCGGTTATAAAGGCTTAGGGTTCAGGGTTTAGGCTGCTACCGTATACACCCTGATCCCTTTTTGCCTTTTGGGATTGGAAAACACCACAAAATGCCAGAAATGCAGAACCACAGAGCTCCGAACCCACGACATGGGAACTTCAGAAAAGAAGGGTTTAGGGTGTTAGGGTTTAGGGTTTGGGGGTTTAGGGTAACCATTCAGCTCACGTGATAGAGAGTACAGGGTTTTGTGTTTGGGGTATAGCTTCGGGTTTACCGTCTCGGATTTCATAATAAGGTCCTCATGCACTACAACTCCAGCGCACCAAAGCAGGATCCTTTTTGAAGAAAGCTCAACATGAACCAGAGGCAAGAGGCAGGAGGAAGTTAATCAGCGAAGAGATCACGGCAGTAAGCCAAAACACCGGCTTGCCATGACCTCAGCGGGACTGGACTGGGTCATGTAATAAGGTCAATACTAAGTCTAAGTGTACATAAGGGTTGCTTGCGGAACACGATTGTAAAAGGTGATGGAACTCAATGGGAATCTCCGGAACGTGCCACGGTGAAGGGGAAGCACGCATACAATGGGTGGACAAAGCCATCCTCACGAGCAGATATCTTCGTTCGCTCCTTTCCTGTACCGTGTGGAAAACTTGCAGCTGGCGACTGTGTCCTGCATGGCCGCCTTCCACGGCATTCCTGCAACTCGACACAAGGAGAGACAGAAGCACGTATGGATCAAACTGCCTTTCCTTGCGGCCCCCTGGAGCAGTGCAAAACGACCACAGGGGCCCAGGTCCTCTTCTCAATCCGCGCTGCCACCTCCAGCTCATTCTTGTCCAGCTGTCTCTGCTGATATCCCGTCAACGCCTGCCCAGTGCAAGGCGCTCGAAGAGGGTCAAAAAGATGGCTGCCATTTCGGGGTTCGGGGCTCCGCGCTTTCACGAGAAGCCTCCAAACAGCCGGCGCAGCCTAATATAAAGGCCTTAATAAGCAGAATAGGGTTTTGGGGCCCATTATACTGTATAATTATAGTAAGGAACCCCCAAAATAGTATAGGCAATTATTTAGGCCCCTATATTACCGAGACCCCCTGACTCTTCTGTAAAGCACCACTTGCCAAACCTCTCCCGCTCCAACCTGGTGGGTGACCTTGGCATCCTCGCCCCCCTTGGTGGCAGTGAGAGGTTTGGGGTTTGGGGTTTAGGGTCGAGGAGGGCAGCAAGATGTAAGCAGAAACACCGGCCCAAACACACCATGAGCATCACCTGCTTCTGGGTGATAGTGATTGCAGGGTGTCTCGTTTGCAGGCAGGAAAGCACCCTAGTTGCGCACTCCGTCATTTGCAGACTGGTAGCAGTCCCGTTTGTAAGTAGCATGCTCGCAACAGCTGCATCAGTCGTCGTCGTAGTAGTAGTAGTGGTAGTAGTAGTAGCAGTAGTAGGGGTAGCAGTAGCAATAGCAGTAGCAGTAGTACTAGTAGTCGTCGTCGTAGTCGTCGTAGTCCTAGTCATAGTCGTAGTAGTAGTAGTAGTAGTAGTAGCAGCAGTAGCAGCAGTAGTAGTAGCAGTAGCAGCAGCAACAGCAGTAGTGTAGTAGTAGTTGTTGTAGTACTAGCAGCAGCAGCTGGAGTAGTAGTAGTAGTAGTAGTAGTAGTACTAGTAGTAGTACTAGTAGTAGTACTAGTAGTAGTAGTAGCAGTAATGGTAGTGGTAGTAGTAGTAGTAGTAGTAGTCGTCGTCGTGGTGGTGGTGGTTGTTGTGTCAGTTGCAGTTGTTGTTGTTCTTGTTGTCGTTGATGCTGTTGCTGTTTCTTGCAAGTGCTGATGTTGTTGTTGTTGTAGCAGCACAAGCAGCAGCCTCAGCAGTAGTGGAAGTAGACGCAAAAGTAGTAGACATAGAAGTAGAAGTAGAAATGGTAGAAGTAGTAGTAGTAGCAGCATCAGCAGTAGCACCTGTAGTCGTGGTGGTGTTGGTGGTATTGGTGGTGTTTCTGGTGGTCAGTAGTACTGACATGTCCTGTGCTTATGATGCACAGCATGATTAAGCCGAGAATCTAAATGGTAGTCAGAAGTTTAGGATGACTCAAAAATTCTACGTTGATCTTTCTAGCCAAGATTCCAGGGCCAAGTCCGATCGCTTCTCCTTTCTGGCAAGCAGATACATTGGGACGTCGGGATTGAAAGGTTTACGCTGGGAGAGTCAGAACTGATGGTTGCAGACCTCGGGTTGAAGTTGCAAAGCGAAAAGTGTCAATTGGGGGGTACATCTATGCCAGACTGCTGGACATATTTCATCTGGGAATAAGGCTTACAGCTGTCGGTATGCAAGGCGTGCGTAGTGAAGTCACACCGGATTTGTTTAAAGGCAACCTGCGAACCAAACAGTACAGTGTGGTCTGCATAATCGTCCAGACGATCTTCACTCTGAACAGTAAGCCCGAAGCCCTGAATCGCTCCGCCTACCAATAGAAACATGCCACATAGAACGGGCCGCGAACACATCCGACATGCTTCAAACTTCATGACCGACTTGACAACGATTGAATGTATGGTTCATAGCACTGCTACCTACCTGCCCAGGTCCCTACAAAAAACACAAGGCGCCAACACCGTCGGCAACCGAATATGTAATATGAGTATACTGCATACTGTATGCACTACCATGCGAACAGTCGAAGTTACCTACTGGACGGGTAAAGCGAAGATGACTATAACTATGGATTGCACCAGGCGTGTCTACCTTTGCCATGTCCATTGCCGGCGGATGCCTTCTTGTGATCGAACAGTCATTAGTGTCACTCAAAACTTCAGGTTGTTCGTATAGGGGCCTAAATCATTACCTATACTATTTTGGGGGCTCCTTATTATAATTATGGTATAATATACCCCCAAACCCTATTCTAATTATGAAGGCCCCTACATTACCAGGTTTTGAGCGTTGGGCTCCAACAGGTCTCAGGCCTTTTTCAGGGCTGAGCCTTTGGGGTGCTTGGGGTCTCCATCGGCTCCAGATTTAAGACTAGTGCTTTGGGTTTAGGTTGTGGGATCAAGGTGTCGGGCTTCCGGTCGAGGCTCTAGTCGCGGGCTCTGTGGGCATGAGTCCCTTGGCGGAGTTTAGGGGTTTAGAGTTTAGGGATCAGCGTTTAGGGAGTTGGGGAGATGTCCTTGAGCCCGTTGTTGTGGTGCCCGTTCCCGTTGGCGTTGCTCAAGGTGCTCGCGGGCGACAAGATATTTTGCGGGACTGCTCCTGGCAAGCACACAAAGCCAAACACTGACAGGAGTAAAGACCAAACCCCGATCAAAATAACAGCTTTCAACAGGGATCCAACGATAAAATACCTTTAACTCACATTGTAAGTCTCAACTTTGCAAGTTGAAAGCACAGAAGCCAAAACGACAAACATCGTTGCTCTTCGCCTGATGTTTTTTTCGAAGCAAACGGTACAATTTAGTGTTTGGGTGTCGGGTTTAAGGGTTCAGCTTAGGGTTGAAGTATGTCTTATCGCCTTACCACCTTCTAGTCTTCTAACACTCGTCATTGTGCTTCCTCATTAAGGCAACAAGTCCAACAGTTATGAGAACCTTGATCACCCTGATCATCATCGTCGTGGTCATCCTGACCATCATCGTCAACATCATCCGACAAGTCTTCAGGAGCCTCTGTCGGAACAGGAGGAGCACGCTCAAATCATCCTCCGCAGCTCTCAGCAGAGCCATAAACAACTTTGTCCGTAGCTCGACATCGAACGCCCACTTACAGTCACCCGGCAAGTGCCAAGATGCCTGGAAGACTGATACACCCTAAACATCTCAATAAGTCCCAAACTCTTACACCCCCTTTAAGCGCCCCGTAAACCCGAAGTTCCTGCCGAGGATGGAAGCCCCCCAAGTCAACAACCTCGTCACCAACATCAGAATTGTTCCCAACGCATCTTCCCTAAACCCTAATCCCTAAACCCCTAAACCCCTAAACCCTAAAACCTAAACCCTAAACCCCTAAATCCTAAACCCTAAACCCCTAAACCCTAAACCCTAAACCCCTAAACCCTAAACCCCTAAACCCTAAACCATTATCGCCGAATGCGCCCTTCAAAGGCTCCTTCCAGCGCGACGTGGGGGACGAAGACCTCGGACTTCTCTTGCTTGTCGGTGAGCAAGGACTGCGCGCCTTTCGAGGCTCGGATGTGGGGAACTTCAGGGTTGGGGGTGGCTTTCTTCTTCAGGGCGCTTCGGGGGCTGTACGAAGATGAAAACGATTTTGGGATCTTGACCTTGCAACCTAGAATGGCTTGAGTTCGAGAGCCGAGCTTGGGTTTGCGGCAGTTTGGGCGAGCTACGTACCACGACGAAATTGCCAAGTCTGCCGGAAGAACTCTGAACAAATCTCGCATGTCTTTCGTTAGTCCCTCGAAGACCCTTGACACTTCAATCTCCCGCACCTGCATCCGTCAGCACGGGGCCCTCTTCCGGAGCACAGCAGCGAATCATACTGCACTTTTTGCACACTGGAAAGCCTGGGGTGGTGTGGTTAGCTTTCGGGCTGCGGGTCACCAAGTGTTTGGTTTTTTCCTCAGTTCTCGTTTGGAAACTGCATGACAAGTACCATGATAACGAAGCCACTTTACACTGGATCTGATATCTAGCTACCTAACAAAAACCCAGCTTCTGGGTTTGTTCAAAAGGAACCAAAGCAGCTGCAGGCGGCGCGAGACGAATTCAGGCGACATAAAGCCAGTCTCAAACAAGGCATCTGGGACTGTTCCAGAATCCGGTCGAGGCAAGAAGGTACCAAGTGCCCGGCGTAGAATCTCTTGAGAGCTTCGGGAAGGGATGTCTAGTGCTGCTTCTGTGAGCCATCAGCAACCTGCAACCTCAGAGCCCAGAAGGCGGTAAAGCAAACTCGCCTCTTCTGCGATGGAATCGGGGGAATACTTGAAAGCCTGCGTCTTGTACCTCGGTCGCAGCATGGGTGTTGTGCTTCGCAAGCCATGCAGTATGCAGGAAAGGGCAGGCAATCTTCCTTGCAGCTCAACACAGGTTGAGTGAATGGCTGCCTGGTACAGTCTCATGTGCCATGCCGAAGATAGCCTGAAATGACGATGAGAAGCCAGAACTCCATGTTAGCCACGATGCGCTCACAAAAACCTTTGAGGGAACCTCTAAAACCTTTTGGAAACCAGACCAGCAAAAATCCTTTACATGTCTCGGCTCTGGGCCACAGGAGCAAGGCCATCAGCCCGACGTACAAGTATACGAACCTGGATTCTGTCGGGAGATGTCCCAAATACTACATCCGGAAAGCCTTGATCAAGGGTTGCATGTTCAGCACTCAGCACCGCACCAACATAAGACCGCGACAGCGAAGTGCAGAAGTGCACCCAACCTGCAAACATGCTAATTACGGCGAATGCGAATCTAAAACTTGAAGTGTCCCGACAACCTACGTGTAGGCGTGAATCGATGATGGGAAACGGCCGGTGAGACCCTCCGACTTCACGAAAGGAATCATCTGCGTCCATGCGTGAGTTATCAAGCCTCGGTGCACGTGATCTACAGTCGGAAACTTGCTGAAATAAAGCCTCTGGCACTAATTCGAACTGAGCAGTGCTTTCCCGAATAGCCGACGCCTGCCGCACAAGAAACAGTAAACAAACCTGTTTACCCGATAAACATACCTCCCTAAAACTAATCTGCTGAAACCTGTCTGCCCCACACAAATGCAAGCTAAGACACCACCCGCCGATTTGACAGGCACGGTTCAAGGTGTCTTCGTTGGGTACATCGGCCATGGCACTTTTTTCAGTAGGCCAACATTCATGTCGTTCAAGACATGGGCTTGGGCTTGTGGGCATTTGGCAGATCAAGAACTCGCGGTACACTATTTATTCTTTCTGGTAGGAGGACTCGGCTACCTCTCTAAACGAGGCAGCATTGCTTTATGTGCAGCCTAGAGACCTCAGATAGCTGCCCACTAACGGAAAAGAATGCGCTTTTGAGTCGATTTAGCACCCCTGTGTCTGTGTAACAAGGCTCCGAGACTCAGATACGTGAAAGCTTCTACCGCCAAGGCGCAGTAGCCTCCATTGAGCACTCGAATCCACACATTGGTAGATATTTGCACGCACGCACACGTACACACAAACACACACACACACACAGACACACGCAGGCATGTGCAAGCAGTCGAACAAGTCGAGAGACATATTTCCCTGGGAATGCGCATAAATAAATTTTGATCGACTGGCCAGCCTGACGGGACTCCAAAGCCCTAAACCCGAAGATGCCCGAATTGTTGGCTCAAACTGCTCAAAGCTGACTGCGCAAAGGACCCTAAACCTCTGAAATCGAGATTTTCTTCCTTTTTGCTTCGAACTGCTCAAATATCACGGCGCAAGGACGGCTGCCAATACCAATCTAATGCGTGTGCCCAGGTTTTATCATATTACCGATCCGATCAGATCCGCTGTAAAGCTAAAGCTCGGCGCCATCTCGAATTGCCCCAGCTCGGCCGATATCAGAACATGATTGGTGCCTGAGGCACGGCTGGTCGAGGTAGGGAAACCTGAACAAGTCAGGTGCTCAATCGATTCAATATCATATTCCCCAAATGCATATACTGGTGACAACCAACAAATAAACATCTGTGAATGTATATATATATATGTATATTGATACATAGGACATCGTAAATGAAGATCGCACTCGGTTCAAAATTGACATTCCCAGGCACATATCTGTGGAAAACCAATAACTCATTAGGATATCGAATATTAATGATCGCGCTCGGACAACATGCTGGCCACAAGATGTGTGAGCTGTGGCCAAAACGATTGCAACGCCAAGGAAAGCACTGGAGCAGCAGCGACAAAGCTCGCATGGCTTGTTATAAGAACGGTTTCATCAGGTGTTATCATTCAGGAATTATCGGGTGCGTGTTGTTGGTTGGCTGTCTGGGGTTCCTGTCATCGGCGTTGCATTTTAGTGCCGTCGGGAAAATGTAAACAACCTCAGAGTGTGCTAGGGTTGAGCCTCAATATTCCACCAGCCCGCATACCCAGATCGATGGTTTCGTGGTATAATGTAAAGTGGAATAACCACGGGCGTATCGGCGACTAGCATTGCAAATTGTGTTGTTCATGAGCTTGACAACCCAATCAACAACCGAAAAACTATTGAAGTTACAGGCGACCTGAAAAACCACAATAGCAACCCAAACTAGAAACTTTTCTTTCGCCCCAACCTTAAACACTCTTGCCAATGCTTTGGTTTGGTACGACCAGCTTCACCCAAGCCAGGAAGCCTTGCTCCCTTACAGCCAAAAGTTCCTGACCTTCAAGGACGCTCCAGGCGTAGCCAAGCTTCGGTACATGAAAGATGGTGCTTGGCTTTAAGAAGTTCAATTTGGAAAGTCCAAACCCCTGTGGTGTTTCGGGAAGAAGCCATGAGACCCAAGCCCGCATGAATTTCTTGCAGTGTAGCGGTACCGGTCCCGTGTGCTTTTTATGTTTGTATAGAATAGGATGCCCTGCAGTCCTATTTGCTTGCACAAGTCCATATTCTAGCTGCTGCAATTGTGCTCAAGGCAATGAAACCTCAAGTTTATTTAACATACAATATAACCACTATCAACTCAGGTCTGGCAGTGCCGAGTCACAACATGTGCGAAATGAGACCCGGCCGCTGCACCCATTGCACATGGTGTATCGCTAATCTCGCAAAAAGGATTTTGGAGTTCAGTAGCAGCTTGGAAAGGATACTTACGGGTATGGCGATGTGCTTAGGCATGATTTCCGTAAGACTTCCATACGCACAGACTCCGTGCATAGTCTCGACGCCAGCAAGGTCCTTTAGGAAACACCGTGCAGGGTTTACATCCTGGAACGATGTTAACTCATTAAGCTGAAGGTTGAGCCATAGCCATAGCAGTCCTATTTGGCGAGACCTCGGAGGTGCTGCTTTTTCATTGTGCGGCTGTCGACGGCAACATTTGTGAAGGCTTCTCGGGCCGAGATGGCTTCGTACCTGCGTAGTGAGAGCTGCCGTTTTCGTCACGACATTTTTGCAAAGATCTCACTGATGTCGCTGTAATGTCATTAAAGTTAGCACGGTGCTGCAGTCGAAGCCATGCCTTCGATCAACTTTTGGACTCAGTGTGCCTTCTACAAGGCATTCAGGTTGCGCGTAGGAGTCCACGGTCATGCTGGGAGAACCCCCGAGCAACTTCTCAGGTTGGGGCTGATTGTTGATGCGTGGTGTCCTTTGCGAACGATGCGTGGTGTCCTTTGCAAACTGCAAGTATTGCATACCGCTCGGCAAAATTATGTTAACGGCCCGGCGAACTTTAGAGGCGTCGTAACAGTCGTAACAATTTAGCAGCATGCAAGGCCCACGAGCATCGACAGAATTCGAGCCTTTTTTCTCCATTGGTGAATGATGCCTTCCATGATCCAAAGCAAGGCATTTTGATCTCTCACACAAGCGTCTGTGCACCTGGCAGGATACACGGAAGTTGGCAATGACATTCGACATCCACAGATTACGCCCGGAAATTGCGCTGATTCCCGGCATCCGCAGTTCTCATAGCTGCACAACCGTATTTCTCGCTCGGTGTGTGAGTGAGTGCGTGGTGGTGAGTGGGTGGGTGGTGGGTGCATGGGTGGCGGGGGGACGAGTGGGGGCATAGGGGGCGGGTGG